>VXAK01002348.1:0-56907 GCA_013399435.1 Arenaria interpres
TGTTTCAGGAATACAGAAACAGGCACAGTGTCTTCTGAGTATTTGGAGCAAAGGAAGATGGAGAAAGGCAGAGTGTCTAGGAAGTAGAGGAACAGTTCCTGGTCTTTTAGCTTTTGAGTCACATCCTTCAATAATTAAGGCTTTCAGCTTGAGTTAGTGATTGGACTGAGTAGTACTGTGGTGGGGAAAGGAGGAGGATTCAGCACCAAAGCGTGTCACATGAATACTTCAGGATGTTTTGGGTGGCGAGGGTCTGACATCATCTCAGGGCACTATTCCAAGTCTACTCCAGCTGAAGCTGGCTCAGATCGTGGATCATGATCTCTAGGCTGAGGTGTGGTAGCTGCATGTATGTGCACACATTTCCAGTCAGAATCTGATTCCTTCATTGTTCTGGGGCTCAATTATTTCAGTTCTTCTAGGACTCTTATTTTAAAGCTGAGGAACTCTGTAAATAAATACATATTATAAAAAATGTACTTTTTTTATCCTGTTACTTCGCTGCCTTTCCAGAACAAAATGTTATGTTCTGCCTAAACAGAAAGAATTTGTGTGCAATATCTTACTTCTGCAATTGCAGTCTGTTAATAATTATTACCAATTTGTGGTTAGCTTAAAACATAATAGATTCTGTGTGTGTGGTTTTTGATGAAAAATAGCAATTGTAATGTTTGTCAGACTTTTTTCTGCCTCCGGGATCACTCTGAATACAGTGTATGGAACCAATTGAATTGAACACTTCATGCCTTTGGTGTTTGTTTTTCCTCAATTCTCATCTGTCAACTGCTGTGCTCATTTTCTTTTCATTAGTATTGATACTTGCTTGAAGATGAGATGGCCAGATTCAGTTCTCAGTTGTACGTGTGCAAATCCAGCAGAATAATGTTCTGACTTAATGCAGTAAAATGGATCAGAAGTGTAATTCTGTGCTGCTTGCGTGTTTCTCTCAAAAAAAAAAAAAAAGAAATCATGAAGTTAGAGTGGAAAATGTGTGTGGCCCTGCTGGAACAATCAGTGGTTAGCTATGAAACTAGAATGTTGGGAGTTGAACATCATGTCACCAATCACTCGTAACTTTGTTTGGCGTTTCAATAAGGGTTTGGTGTTTCCTTGACATTTTCCACAGGTTATGACTTGCATGCTAAAATTAGCTCTTTCAGAGCATAAGCCTAACAGTAAAGAGATTAATTATGGAAATGTAGATTTCTGGAACCAGATGCTCCACTGTCCTTTTTTGAGACGTTTCTTCCATTAGTAAATGATGTGCAAACATGCATTGCAGCTATCTCTATAGGAGATCCGATCTTAATGGGATTACAGAGGAGGACAAGTTCTTGGGAGAAATGGAGCTTGGAACTGGGCCTATTTTTTCTCGCTTTTGGATACTTGTGGCTTGAAGGTAAAGAATAAAAAGTATTCACACAGATGATCTCCACTTCTTTCTTTTCAGTGCCTTAGCTCTTTTCCTGTCTTTAACCCATTCTCCCAAGTGCTTGAGGAGCCTTTTCACATCTCCCTAGAGCTCCCTACAGAAAGCAAGCAAGCACAGAGCATCCAGCTGCCTGTTCCGTCTCTCCACCTGCCAGCTGGCGCTCGTGCCTGAATTTGCTTATTCAGGCTGTGACTCTGTTTTGGCTTTTGCAGCGCTTGAGTTCCTCCGGCTATTGACCACCGTTAGCTCTTTGGTTTTAAGCAAGGGCACAGCCCATTAGGAGGTGCAGTGATCTAAGCAGTTATCTAAAAGCTTGTGTGTTGCCAGGAATGTCCTGTTTCTTTGGCCTTACAACCTTGTAGTTGGGTGTCCTTTTATCTTTTAGCTGGTCTGTTACGAAAGAAGTCATGTCCCTCATGGTCTGTCTGCTCCCAGGTGTTAGACATGTGCTCCGTATACATCTTTTGGACGAATGTGAGCTGCAGATGTGTGGAAGATACAGGGAAAGTAATCCTAACCTTGAATCTTGTACATGCAGTAGGAAATATTTACTGTTTCTATGCAGACTTTTAATGAATACGTTTTCCAATATTTAAGATACACAATATATTTTGGATTTTTATGATGCCTTTGATTCTTTGTGATGACCATTTGTCCCGTTTAGCTCCTGATGTTGTTTCTGCTGACAACATGGCAAAGACATCAGTCGGGGAAGGACTTGTGGTTGGAGTATTTGTGCATCCATCACCTGCTTTTGTTAAGAACTGCCCTGACCGAGCAGCTCTGACAGAGAGCATGCTCATTCCTCAAACACTTGTGTAAATACAAAATATTTTAGCAGAGTGTGTGGAAGTAAGGAGAAAACCCACAAACACAGTTTGAACTGAAGAACTATTTGGAAATAATAGAAATGTTTACTAACCCATCCTTAACTCTGTTTTTTATGTAAAAGATAAAAGTGAATCCAAACCTGGAATTGTACCAATATGTTTTTGCCTTACTTCTCCAAATCTAATTGAAACTGTAAATATTGGTTAATAAAATGTAATTCTAAAATGTTTTCACTATATAAAAAAGCCAGTTCTTGAAGAACGCACCAAAAAGGACCTGCCCAAATGAAATGTTTGAGAGATGAGTTGACATAAAAGTTTGTACCAGCTCCTACTGAGAAGTTTCTTTACACAGTATTTTTAAGCTGCCAAAAGCTTTTGTGCATACTAAGTGCTTGCCAATTTTCCTTTTTCAAATGAAATCAAAGGCGATTTTAAGTTACATGAGCCTACAAAAAGAATCTGAATTGGTGGCTAAATATTGCTTTTTGTAAAACGCATTCAAAAGACAACTGTATTTCTTGGAAATATATTCAAAAAAGGATTGGCTCCTTGAGTCAGACTGTGTCTGCGGCGTTTCAGGCAGAACAAGGAGCTGAGTGAGGAGGAACTGCAGCAAACTCTGCTTCATTGCCCATCCACATCCTTTTCTGGCACTTGTTTATGCCTGGCTGTAGTGTCTATTCGTAGGAAATCATAAGTTAACCTCTTAGCTTCTAATTTCGTGACCGATTATTTTGTACCCAGCTCAAGTGGTGCTTAATATAAGAGTTCGGATGTTCTAGCTACTTCTACAGTAAGAGGGGAATTTTCTGGACTTTCCAGAATTTCCAAATTAAAAAAGCCCCAAATTTTCCAAATTAAAAAAGCAAAAACCTCTTGGTACAGGGTCAGGTTGTCAGTGACTAGTTTAGGTTTGATGATAAGGCAAGAGTGAAGGTGCAAGGGCTTGTCTTTGCATGTTGGATACACAGAGCAAGACGTGGGAGTGGCGAGAAGTACAAAGGCTGGAATACTGGCTTACACTCATTCCATCAGAGAGAATCATCCGGAGAAGCCGAAGGAAGCGGAATTACTATGATTCAGCTCTGTGCCTTGCAGAGGCTGGGACCTGGAAGTTTAGAGCAGCTTTACTGTATTAAGAATGACATAGTTTTGGTCCTGCTTTCCATCTCACTGAAAATCATAAATAAATTTTACTTTTTGATCTGTCCTTGGATAGCAGAGTTCCATAGCAGCTTCTTGGGAGGGCTTTAATACCTCCTGCAGTTCAAAACAAACTTACTGGAATTGGAAAATCACAGAGAAGGGTGAGGAGGATCAGCAAAGCTAGTCCATGGCTACGTATGTAGACAAAGATTGGACAGGGACTGGTCTGAAAAATAGTTATGAAGGGAACATGATGGAAGTCATAAAAATCAAGAATGGTCAGAGGCATTTAGACTTTGCTTGCAGTTTCTTCTTTCAACAAAAATAGGGATCATCAAATGAAACTGATTGGGAGGCCAGTTTGGAGGAAAAAAAAATAATGGAATGAATATTAAAACTGGATTTCCTTCCCACAGAATGTTTGTGTAGTGTGGGAAAATGTCTAGTGGCTGTGTAGGTTTGAAGCGTGACTGGAAAGACCTTAGAATTTTTGAGAACTAGTAAATATGCAGGTGCCATCTCAGGCTGGGAACTTGCATGAGTGGGAATTGGAAGAGTATTCAGGAGAAATACTATTATACTGACTGTTTTCTATACTTTTAGCTAAGCATCTGTGGATTCTCACAGGTGCAGGAATCTAGGATGAACGAACTGTCATCCTGCTCGGTATGACGGTGCTTACATCAACTGGAGTTTAGCGTGGCATCCAAGTGAACATTCAGTATTTCATTTGCTACTGAAATAGTGGTGTACTCGGTGTTCTCTTGCTTCTTACGCATGCAGGTGTGCCGGCTTGGTTGACTCCGCTCCCATGAATTATTTTGCATTTGTTGCTGGTTACGGTCCCTGTGCGTGGCTGGTGTGCGGTACCTTCTTGTCTGTGCATCAGAACCCGCAGCGGTCCACTGGGTATTCCTTCCTGTGAGCCTGGGGTAACTGAGGGAGCGGAACTTGATGGATTATGTTTTTTTGTTTTGTTTCTTTTTTTTGCCAAGGTTTGGGTTGTAGCTACTTTTAATAACTTTACACAGGCTTTCATAAACTGTAGGACTTACTCTGGGATTGTAACCATGGCCACTCTGGTATTTTCCTGGAGTTTTTTACCTTCTTATTTTGGTAATACTGAAGATTGCACATTTGTTTTAAGTTTCAATTAGGATTTGCAGTTTTTAATTAAGAAATTAAAAACAAAACCTAGAAAGGTGAAACAGTTCTCTGGGTATACAGAAAATAATGTCAGAGTGAGAAATACCATGTGAGGTGTTGGCACTATCTGTTAGAACATACAGTTTTGCTTTCTGTGTTCCAAGAGATCAGTAAGAGAAAGGGAATGTCAAAAGGATGCAAGTTGTCTTTTTCTCTTTTCCACATACCATGCTTAACTAATGTAAATCTGACATTCAGGGTTTTACATTTAATTCCTTTTTTGCTAAAATAAGAAAATAATCTTGCTTGAGATATGTGTGCTTTTTCTCTCTTCCAAAATGCTATTATTTAGCTTTCAATTATAGAATCCAGATGATGAATTATTATATGCAGTTGCTTTCTTAATTGCTTAAGATACCCACAGGCACTAGAAAAGACTAAACAGGAATTTGTAACACTGTTACAAGTATGTGATATCAAATGCAGTCATGGTCATTCAGTCAACCTGCACATATGTGGGGGGGAGTGTATTTCCGTACGTAGAAAAGACAATGAAGAGAATCCCCGGTTATTTTATATTAATGTTATGGCATTGTAGATGTTGATTTTGACCTTGTGTGAATGAGTGTGTTGCCTGACCTCCTTTTGCTTCAGTTATTCCAGCTGGAAAATTGGGTGAAAATGTGGATTCTCTTTACAAACCAGATGTTGTTTGATCTGAGCTTTTCTCAGTAAAGAAAAAGAAAAACCATTTCTGCAATGTAGCGTAGACATGAATAGCGAGTATTAGAATTACAATCAGAAGAGCGTGCAGCGGAAGCCCGAATCACAGCGGCATCGACATGTCTGGAGATAGTAAATTTAAATGATTAAATTATTTAATCGCCTTTTATGGCCCTTCATCACTATGTGTTTTGTTATTAAGGGCTGATTCCGGTCCAAGTAGATGAAAACAAAAGAGTAATGTTTGTTTGAAATTTTCCAATGGATCAAACTAAAGAAGAAATTAAAGTAGTTGCATATTTTGCTTTTGTACACATCAGCAGGACGGCATTGCTAATGGAAAGTTTATTCTTCCAACCTGGCTGCTGATGTAAGAAGGTTTTGTTTGCTGAAGAGAGTAAGTATAGCTCTGTTTCTGTCCAACCTGTGCAAAGATACCTGGAACAAAACCCCTGATGGCTGCGTTCAGTTGTGCTACATGTGAGTCTGCAGCTCCGCTGTGCAGCAGGGACCAGCGGGTGTCACCACGGCACGGAACCAGCACCCCTCTCTTCTTGCCCCCTCTGTGGCTGCTGTCTCCAAGGGGTAGTTGAGGAACTGCAGCAGTCATGAGATCCGTGATACTGTTTTTCTGTAGGTGGTACATGGGCCTGTTGGAGCAATTCCAGAGGAGGGCCATGGAGATGATCAGAGGGCTGGAGCCCTCTTCTGTAAGAACACGCTGAGAGAGTTGGGGTTGTTCAGCCTGGAGAACAGAAAGGCTCCGGGGAGACCTTGCAGCCCTGCCCTTCCAGAACCTGAAGGGGGCCAGCAGGAAAGCTGGGGAGGGACTCTTTATGAGGGAGTGTAGTGATAGGGCAGGGGGGATAATCATTTTAAACTGAAAGAGGAGAGATTTAAATTAGATATCAGGAAGAAATTCTTTACTATAAGGATGGTGAGACACTGGCGCAGGCTGCTCCGAGAACCTGTGGCTGCCCCATCCCTGGAGGAGTTCAAGGCCAGGCTGGATGGGGCTTGATGCAACCTGGTCTGGTGGGAGGTGTCCCTGCCCAGTGCAGGAGGGTTGGAACTAGACGATCGTTAAGATCCCTTCCAACCCAAACCATTCTATGATTCTATGACACTGTGTGGCCTCAGCTGGAGGCCTTTGGGGTTGCATCATCAGGTTCTCCAAGGCCCTCCTCTGTCCAGTGGCAAGGGAATATATTGTGTTCATTCCAGGTGTGGGTGGGTTTCTAGCTTGGAAAGGTGCTGAAACGATGCTGCTGTTGCATCTATGTTCTTGCGGGGCTGGCTGATAGAAACATTCCTGTGGCAAGGAGGGTCTGGCAAGGTGCGTGCACGTGGAGCAGCGTTCCTGGGCATGGGAGCAGGAGGGGACTGCTGCTGGCTTGGCTCAGCCCACCTCCCACATGGGAGAGCACCAAGGCTTTTTTACCACTCTTTAGGAGTGGTACAATCAGCAAAGGGGATGTAAGTGGCTTTTGGAGTGTGGGCCTTACCAGCCAACTCTTGTGAGTGCTTATAAGGCCATTTTGAGGTGATGAAATACATGTGGTGTAAGGGGCTGTGTGTGAGATCAGGCTGGGAGCTGCCAAACTGCCCTCCCTGAGGCCTTTTCCTCACCCCCCTGGGGGAGCACTTTCAGCCACAGGTGAATCTTATCAGCTCCGGCAACGCACCAAGAGATGGGGCTTGGAGGGCTCCTGGCACCACCAGCTCAACTGGAGGGTGTGTTTTAGCCTTTCAGGCAGGGCAAAGAAATCCAGCAGCCTCTCGCAAATTTGTTCTACATGAGTGCACTAATATCTGGGGCATGAAGTGAAGGTGAAGGCACAGAGGAGGAAATAGCTGAGATCAGCACGCTGCCAGGCTGGGAACAAAATAAATGGGTTGACGTATGTGGAGTCACTGACATTGGGGACTGTTGTCTGAAAAGATCTGTTAACAGAGCTCTGACAAATATAAGGGTCTTCTTTTCATGGGTATTTATGCAGGGACATTGTTGCCCTGCCTTGGAGACCTCACCTTGTGTGCTGATGGCATTTTTAGTGTGATGGATTCCCGAGCCTTTGCCTGGTCAGAGCTAGCTGGATGGGTTTGTAGGCAAAATGCAGCATCATCTGTTCTAATGGCTTAACACAGGGTTTGTATGCGAACATTGATCTTTCAGCTTAAGGTGTTAGACCATAAGTGGAGTCACATTTCTCAAAAAACAGTGTAATATGCTTCTAGTTGATTCAATAGCAGAGGGACTTTGCAAAAGGTTGCTTCATATGTAGTTTTTCCCTGACTAAATTGTCTTTACCTTTCTGTTTAAATTGTTTTGGTTTTATATTTTCACCGTCTTTAGAGAACCAGACATTTTCAAATGGCAGGCCAATACTGAACTTTTAATTCCGAAGACCATTTCTTCTTTATTCCCACTGTCTTGGATGCGGAAGGGGTCGGAAGGGAGGCAACCAGGGCTTCCTGCACTGTCTGGTAGCTGCTCCGATCCTGGCGTAGTGATCTACTTTACCCGTCCAGCATGAAGCTTTTCTCCAGTGCAGTATTTATATGTATTCACAAACTGCTACGGAGCACATGCTGTTCCTGACACCTGGAAGATGCAGGAGAGACAAACACGGGTGTACGGTCATTGACACCTCACTTCTAGTCTCACAGTCCCATTAGTAGATTTTTGGCACACATCTGAAAATGCATGTGGTGTGTTGCCACTCACTGCAGTCAATTTCCTAGCAAGCACTCTCACCACACAAAGGGTAGAAAATTGTAGCAGATACAGCTTTGTCCAAATGCATAACTGACTTCTAGCTGCTTGGGGTGTGAGGGACAGTGATGGTGGCCTTTCTGGGAGACTGAAATTGAGGTCTAGGGGAGGAATATATGAAAAGCAGCATCAGTACGTATTAATATACCTTATCTCCTGGCACTGCCTGTGTGCTGTGGGGTAGTAACTGTCTTGAATATACCAGCAAGGTCTCCAAATTTTGTGACTTCTGGATAATATGGGATAGAGAAGGCTGGAAGGCTGTCTGCAGTAAGTTTGGGTTTTTTTTAAATAAAAAAAAATTTTTAAATTGAATTATTTTTTTCTTTAATAAAAGCTAGCCTTTTGTGACCTTCTCCAGGGCACCATATTTTTTCTTCTCACTGATACCTGAGCTGATAGCTGGCCATATGCTAAAGTCATCATTGTGAGGTGCAGAATTGTTTCTGTCTCTACTCCAAGGGCTGGATGTTTGGCATGGCTGTCGTCCTTTGGTTTTTCTTCAACAACTTTATTGCTGTGGTTCTACCGGGAACTCTGATGTGCCACAAGTCATTCAAGGGAAGCAGGCAGGTGTCTTATCTGCACTCTGCCAAGTGGCAAAGTGTTAAGTTTGTCAGCCAAATTTCTCAGTACTGGTCTATGCTCCAGGCTGCCTGAATGGCAGTGTCAGTGTCATCTCAGTGGTCTTCGTTTATAAACGAAGCAGGTTTTGTTATGAGGTTTGTTTTTCATTTCAGAATAGACATAATAGACAGTTGATGCACCTTGTTCCAGCAAGAGGAGTTTTCTTACTTATTAATTAAGCTACTTCTCTCAAATCTATTAAACAAAAGGCCTGAGTTAGGATTAGATGCTAATGACTGTGGGTGTGCAGTTATTCATATACACATGGGCATAAGTCAAGACTGTGTTTTTGACTTGCACTCTGTACATGTCAGCATTGCTCCCAGACACAAGTCCTGAGCTGAAGGGAAGCATTCATGCCCTGAAACTTGCTGTGAATTCAGTGTTTGCATGTGAGTTTTTTAGTTTTCTCCTCTAAATTCGAAAAAGAAAAACAAAACACCAGTGTGGTGAACTGAAGCTTAATTTCTTGATCCTTTTTGGTGTGAGGTGGTAGATTATATTATTTTAGAAGGACAGTGTGTTGAATACAGTATTGGCTACACGGCAGCTCAAATATTTAGCCTGTTTTGGAGTGTCTTTTATGTTAGTTGAAAATACACACTTTAGGGTTTTAATTTTTGTATCGTTATGTGGCTGCTAGCAAAGCACTAGTGAAATTCATTTTGCCATGATTGCGTGGTGTACTGTAGCAATGGATTAATTTTGTCCAGCAGTACATTTTTACATATTGCTGTATATCATAGATTCAAACTGAAGTCAATGAAGCATGACAGTGAATAGATTTAAAAGGGAAATAAATTAAGTTGGACAGAAGCTCTAGGAGAAATGTAGAAAAAGAGAATGAAAAAGTTATTAAAGACTTCGTGACCCCTATCAGAAAACTGAATGTTGGTGGCTCTGAAGCAAATGGAATGCATAGTGGTTCCTTAGCAGGAGAAATTATTATTTTTCCCTATCTAGATACTAGTAAGTTTCTTCAAAACGCTGGGAACAGATGAAAATATTCAGCAAAGACAGCTGAGCAGATGGTAGTTACACACTGAATTGACTACCTTTACATATTTTATCATTTTTTGAAGCGCTTCAACTTCCTTATTTTGACTGTATGAATCTGATACAGCAGTTCACAAATGTAAACTAAGGCTTGTGGATTTCCTGTGACCAAATTAATCTTTTCTTGAGACAACTGGAGGTGTGGACAATACTTCTTGCCTTATACATAATAGTTCTGAATTCAAAAGCAGCGCAGGAGCTTTATTCATATTAACATAACCAATTTTGTGATCATCTTAAAGTACCTGATATCTTTAACTGAAGACACAGAGAAGTCTTTGAGGAAAAATTAGGAAATTTTTTACAGTCATGCTGATGCTAATGAAGTTTGCTTTGTACTTCTGCTACAGGACAAAGCATTATTAGACATTTTACTGGTGATGTTATTCCCCATTACAAGCGTAGAGGGATTTGCATTCAAAATAGATCTAAGAAAGTGGAATCTTTATTTGCAGTTGTTTACTATTCATTCTGTTTATATCTCTGAGTGAATGCTGTAGTGAATGCTTTGTTACTTCGTTGCTTCAACCTTTTAATGCCTTGGTGTTGAGAAAATACAATGCTCAATGCCTTTAGCATGAAGTCTGAAAAACTGGCTGTCAGAGATATGGAAATAAATGAGGTTTAATAGTATTAGGAATGAAAATCCTTTGGACAAAAGATACTCAGAATAAATTGGATAAGGACCAGCTGGAAACTTGAACCTAAGTTCATCTTTTGTATTTTTTGGGAGTAACGCAAGTTCAACGAAGTTTCAGGAAGTGGTGGTGACCCTTATCTGGGTGGAAAGGATGCCCTGGAAGGGCTCCTTAGTGCTGCTGGAGGCAGGAGCTGGGAGGGAGCCTTCCCGAGGAAAGGAAAGATGGAGTCAACTCTGTCTGTGTGACAGTTGATGAAAGGAGTCGATAGGCGAAGGAGCCTCTGAGAGGAATTGATACCTGCTTAAGGTTAAGCCAGCAGAGCTGATGGATCCAGCTTTAAATTTAACTTCTGGCAAGGACCTCTTATCTTGGCAGCTGTGTTTACTATGTTATGTGAGAGGCACTTGGGACTCGGTATAGATAGCATGGTGGTTTGAGAGAAAACAAGGGTGATTCCAACTTGGTTAGTGTTGCGATGCTATATTGGTAGCCACTTGAAATGTCTGCATACCTTGGCAAAGAGTTTCTGTTGTCTTTTCTGTTTCCTATTGCCAGACGTAGATGCTTTTCACCACCAAGTAGGAGTACAGTGAAATCTGTCTTAAGCACTTGCAGAGCAGGCTGATAATGCTCAGTTTAAAGGAGGTGGCCTTCTCAAAGGCAAAGCTAAATTACGAAGATAATGATGAAATGGGGGTTTAATTTGTGAAGTTGCACCATGTTTTGCCTGTGGAAGATGAGAGCAAGCTCATCAGACTGATGCATGATGATGATGTTTTATAGTGCTCAGGTCAAACACACTGGGCTCGGTGTGACTGCTCTCCTGGCATGAAAACCCTGCATGTGGAATGATCACGTGGAAATTCTGCAGAGGTTTGTTACTTTGGGTCAAATGTTGCTAACACTGAAAAATGCGTGAAAGAGTTCATAGAACTCGGAATTATTTGCTGGAAAGGAAAAGAAAAGGCACTCAGGGTGAAGTTGCAGATCTCAGAAAGAGTACTTAATTGAAACAAGTCGTGAAAAAGATGCTCATCATCCAACTTGCAAAAAATCCAGAATGAAAAAGCAGAAAAACTGGCAAGATGTCTTAGTTATGCATGCTGTTATTAATAAAAAACCAAATGCATGCCACATAAAGACTATGTGCATAGAGGGAACGCAGCTTTGCTGCTACAGCAGGATGAATCCTCAGCTGGAACAAAGGAGAAGAAAAGGGGCTGTGTGTGTGCACGCACATGTGTGGGCACTGAGGGGGTTTGTTCAGTTTTAAAAGACCTTTGTGCCCTGCCAGCCTTCAGACAGCTGAGCATTGGGCCAGTCTCCTACCTTAATTAAGAACAGTTTGCCTGTGTCAGTGCTCCCATTGCCTCTACAGTTCCGAGGCACTGGGTGAGGAGCTCCTATCCTGTAGGAGTGTTGCTGTGATTGCCCCCATGTGGGGCAGCGGGGTGGAGGAGCTACTGTGATTGCCTCTGCGTGGGGCATCTGGGGAACAGGCTGTGTCTGGCAGCTTCACTCTCACCTGAGGTGGGAGCAGGGTTCAAGCAAGCAGTGTTTTTTCTTAGTTGGCGGGTGACAAGCACTTCTAAACCCAGGTTTTTACATGCCAAAAATGTATTTTGGATATTAGCATGTAAATTTACCTGTTTTTCCCTTTTTATAATTGTCTGCAGATTTAGGAATTTGTAGGGTACTTCCTCTTACTGATGTTTCACACCACTTTGAAAGGGGAACTGTTACCTTAGTCCAAAAGCAGAGATGATTCTGGGCCCCGTCAGCACGAACCTGTGACTGTGTGCTCTGTGATTGAAGTCTGCTTCTGAGGGGCTCGGTAGGAGGTTTCTGTTCTGTGAATGCCTTTTTTCAGCTCGCAGACATACATGCGCATGAAGTAAGAGTGCAGCCGTTTTGGCTTTCGAGTTGGGGAAGGTGGTGAGGAGAGAGGATGTAATAGCTTTTGAGACAAAGATAGATGTTCAGTTGCAAGTGTTTTTTCTACAACTTCCTATTTTGATTTGCATTAGAGGCGGGGGCTGGGTGTATTTATGGTTTAATGAGACACTCTCGCCTTAATAGCAGAATATTATTCACAGGAAGAAATGAGTTATTGCTGGGTTTCTTCTTCTTTCTGTTCAGTTACTGTGGATACAGCATGTAAGTTTTAGACATACTTCCCCCTTGAACTGCATACGCAGCTTCCAGTTGTTATGCTGAAGCTGCTGAAGGAAGGAGGTTAAAGGAGCACAGTTTTTAAAGAGAGATTTGTTTGCTGCTTGAATTCCTACGGATACAATGAGCTTTCGCGGGAGATTCAGAAGGGAGCCCAGTGAACTGCGGAAGAAAAGAAGGACCATTAGGCGAGTGAATCGAGGAGAAATTCACAGATTAAGCTGCGTGAGTATGCACCCATTCTTCCATCTCTTCTACAAAATTGCTAAGAAATTGCAGGTCAAAGACACTACCTGTAGGAGAGAGTAGGATTTATTCCTTGGTGTGCACATAGGATTGACGGAGACTCATCAATCCGTGTGAGGAGGAACTGAACATTGGAGAACGATTATTGAAGTCTGAGACTGAAGCATGGGGAGTTCAGGAGTTTACAGAACTCAAGTGCATTAGGGGCTGTTGTATAGCATCACACTGTCGATTAGACACATCCTGAGAGCAGCGTTGTCTCTCTGGCGCCTGGTAGCCCGTGCTTGGTAGTTCCATGAAAATCCATAATGCTGGTTCTGGAGTAGAAAGTTACTCCGTGCTATTTCAGATCTCACGATCTGCTGTGGACAGTCTGTGCCTCCGAAGGCCAGGAGGAGGAGGAAAAAGCCACTGTCCTCCTGCAGTGCTGGGAGCGAAGGGAGAAAGCTCCAGAGCCCTTGGTTGAAAGCTGGAGTGAGGTTCTGCCCTGTGAGGTAGATGGCAGCTTTGCCATTGATGGCTTTGAGCCAGGACTGTGCCTCCTGTAACTCTGCTGTGACACTGGGCAGCTCATGTTAACTGTGTTGTGCCTTCGCTTTTCTGAATGAAATTAAAACTGCAGGCAATTTAGGTAAAATGCTTAGAACCTTCTGTTGAGAAGGTTTAGGCAAGTACTGGCTTTCAGTGTATTCTCTTAACTTTAGAGGTTACTTTAGATGTCAAATATTTAACGGCTTCCCCAGGAATTATTTGGAGACAAAGGATCTTTTTCTTCATGGCAAGAGGTGTTTGGTTTTCTTCTGTAGTTTTGTATCTCCAGTTGCAAACTGTGTTTGCGTGTGCATGCTGGAGGCTCTTTCAAGGCTATTCCGCATGTCCAGTGCAGCAACAAATCAGTGATAATACACTGAAAAAGATTATTCTCATTGACTTTTTTAAATAGGAAGGAAAATAACTTTGCAGTTGTAACACTTGATCACAGATTGGTTAAGATGGTCTATGGTTCATCTACTAGAGTGTTTGGGGTTTCGCTTGTGACTAGCTGCCATTTTGGGTAGATATTTTATATGGAAATGAATCTTTTTGACAAGGCTACTTTACGGCATAGTTCTGCCTGCCCTGAGCTATTGGCATACAGTCAAAGATACCTAGTTTAAGTTTCATGGTTTTAGGTCCTAAGAATGAATGCTGGTGGTCCTGCTGAAAGCATCCGACCCTGGCAGTTCACAAGACTTTGGTAGGAGGTAGGCGCTGCTGCTTGACTTGTCCTTTTAAATCCAGGTCAGGAGGGATTTTTGTTACTATTCTACAAATCCTGACTATACACGAATAGTGCCTGCCAGAAGCAGTTGAAGCCGTACAGGAAAATATGGCTGGAAATAAAACAAAGCCCAAATAGTAACAATAAATCGGTAGCCTGTCTGCAGATAAAGCAGAATATATTTGTTTGGTTTTGCCTGTATCATCAGATAATAGAAGCTTAGAGTCTGTTCAATTTAGTGGTGCCAAAAAAACTTTAAATTATTGTGA
The DNA here is from genome assembly GCA_013399435.1 of Arenaria interpres. NCBI lineage: Eukaryota > Metazoa > Chordata > Aves > Charadriiformes > Scolopacidae > Arenaria > Arenaria interpres. The sequence continues at coordinate 14,329 of VXAK01002348.1, forward strand.
TTTCTAAGAGTCAATAAAACGTATCATACTCTGACCTAAAAACTTAGAGGACTTGTGACTGTGTGCCTGTTGCCTTTAATTGGGAATAGATAGCGTGCCTTTTTCATCAGAGCCTCGTGGTTCTTACTGCACTTGCCATGAAGAGTCTGGCTGCTCTAATGTCAGTGGTATTACTCAGGGTTTCAGAGGAATCTGTTCTGATTTCTGTTCTTTTCAGACATAAGATAGACAAAGATGGGGTCACTGTGCCGTGTTATTCTGCGAGCGTATTTCTCAATAGTTTGTTTAGCCCTTAGGAAACGCAGTCACACTTGGCTTTACTTTTGTGCTTGTGACCCTTGTCTTTCTACCCAATATTTCATAATTGGAGCATGTTAAATCTTTGGCCTACGGGCACTTTTTTGCTATCAACCAGGAGCCAATCTCTCCTTCATGCATCAGTCCTCCGCACCTCCGATGCTGCAGATTTCAGAGTGGTGCTAGCACCCGCTGCAGCTGCAAAGGCTTTTGTAGATGGGGACCTTATTCAAAGGGTGCATTTCTTAGTATACTACATTTAGACCTGTATTTTCTGTAGATGGACTTGTATTGTTTACTGGAAACTCCTTTTTTTTTTTTCCTTTTTTTGTAAGACTGATTATTATCTGATTAGTTTTAATTGATTGTAGATTGTTGATTGAGCTCAGTGTGGTTGACCAGAGTTTGCTCTCATTTACGTTGTGTGTGTGTAAATGACTTGATAGCTATAATTGATTGGGAGGGTAGTTGATGTCAAGGAAACTATTATAATTTTAACATCATTGTGAGAGCTGAGTTTATAATGGTCATATATAGATGATGCTACTTTTTACAGATAAAGCCTCTGTGGAAACACTTACAATTATTTACTCAGATATGTAACATGAAATATATCTAACTCATGAAGAGATAAGTAACTGTAGTGTAGGTAGAAGAAGGGAGATATTCACTGCGTAAAATCAAGCGGAACAGCATATATGAGATTTGCCCTACGGGACAGTGACTTTCTTACTAAGTACTCTCTAGAAGTCAAATGGTATTTTTGAAAAGTTTATTTAGAGCTAACGCAAACATTTTTGTCAGTTGTTTTTGCTTCAGGGGCTCCTGAAGTGGTTGAGCCCATTTCAAAAAAGCTGTTTGCTCAGTCTACAGGTCTAAGACTTCATACATCTAAATTTTAGTGCTTAAGTGGAAATGGTCAATGCAGTTTGCTTGTGTGCTGAGTGGCAACTTCATCAGACTTGCAATAGTGATCAAAGTCTTTAGCATCAGAGCATGACTTAATGAACAGACATCAGAGTTTTCCCTTCAGTCCTTAAAAGAAGTCTCCCATGTACTCTGAAAACAAGGTCTGCTAAAAAGAAATCTGTATTTTCAAAGTAAATAAAAATGTTTTTAAAGACAATTCTGTTCTGTGCACAGTGTTATGTAAAATATGCCCCTGCTCTAGCAGCAAGTTTGTGCTAGATGAGCCTGGTTGGAGGAGCTGGGAACGCCTGGCATATCCTCCCTTCCATCCTTCCCCTGAACCTGTACACAGATGAATGTGGGTAGATCGCTCCATCTCCCTTGTTCATCCAGGTTGCACAAATGAGGGAGACTGGTTTGCTCTGATCTTGTTGCTACAACCAGTTCTATTATTGCTGTATAAATGCTGTAGGTGCCAGAACTGGGTTTCTACCTTTGCTATGAGGGTCATCTGAGCGCCACTTAAGGGCAAAAATTGGGAGCATCTTTGGTTTTAATGTAGATTTTCCTTAGACTACAATGACTCTCTGTGTGTATGTGAAGTTATTTATATATGTGTGTGTGTGTTCGTATACATAGACAGAATCAGAAGTGCTGTTTACATAAACTTTGTACTGGAAGCTTAAAAGCTTTGGTCAAATCTACTAGGTGCAGGTTGCAGGATGGTTTTGTTAACGTTCCCGTTGGTGACCATGAATCTGCCTGCCTGGGACCATGCTGGAAAAAGCGAACATGAAGCAAAGAGTGTTTACGGAATAGTGGAAGCAGAGTCAGATCAGCGTCCCCTTTGCAGTGCCCAGGGCAGGGCAATTCACTTCTCCTTCCTTGGGGTGAAGTAATCGTTAATGAGGCAAGTGGCCGGGCAAAGCGCTCCAGCTCTGGCCCCACAGTTCCCATCCCTTCTTCCCAACCCCCTTCCAGCACATCCTACCTGTCTGTTCAGGTATGAACATGAACATCACCTATGAAGATGAGTGGATCACATCTTTGGCTTTTGCTTGCTTTCTTTATGAATAGATTCAGCACAGTAGCTTTAAAGAAAACCTTTTGTTGCTATAACTGTGCTTTTTTTTTGCCCTTTTTTTTTTTTTTTTCTGGCTAAGGTCAGGTAAGGGGAGTGAAGTGGCTGAGTGTTGCCAGGTTAGAGGTCTGTATAAATTAAACTTTAAAAAAACACCTTAAAATACTTTACAAGACTTTCTTGTTTTTCCCCTGAAGTGACCCATGGGCAAATATTTAGTCAAGGCTTCAGAAGTACTCCCTGTTTAGAAGCTGTCCTTTTTGACATTTTGAAAAGCCAATACATGAAATTTAATGTAACAACTTAGGAGTTTCTATAGAGGTCTTGTTGTCAGTGGTGCGATAATGCTGATTTTAGTAATTTTCTGATTAAATGCAATGTGTTTATCTCCTTTCTTAAAAGGGTTTCCAGCTCCTGCATAAACATAGAGGACAAGTAGGTTGTTTTCTTGCTACCTTGAATTTTGCAGACTATGTTGGTAGTTTTATCTAATGTCTAAAATGGCAAGTGCTAGTCATTGAAGGTGCACGTGTATACTTGACCACGCATGTACCTTCCACGTTCAGAAAGCACCTCAGCGAGGCTAGAATGCCGGCTGTATAATCATGGTTGAGAAGCAGAATTCAGGAAGCACTTATGACTAAGTCGAGCGTAGCGTGAAGCGTCCCCTCTCTCCCCCCTTTGCTGAACCAACAGCCCTGTGTGGCTTTGCACGTTTTAACCATGAGTGAGAGAGTTTTACGAGGCCTGGTGCTTTCAAAATTCATAACGAAAGCAACGATGAATTCCGACTTGAGAAATAAAAGGTAATAGAAAGAGTAGGTTACTCCCAGTTGCCTGAGAACAGGTCTCTGTGGTTTGAGTAGTTGTAACCCTGGTCTCTCGTCAGTTGGCTTGCTGGAGAAGTTCCGTGTCTGTGTGCCACTGAAGCCGCCGGTGGCTGCAGCTGGCCCATCACTTAAAATGAAAATGATCTGTTAGCTCATCCAGATGAGGTGTTGCCATTTTTCAAATATTTAGCACACTGAATTCTCTTATGGTAACCTTTAAAACTGGAAAATATGCAAAGCAGATCCATATAGATTCTGATCCACAAAACAATGGTAATTTCCAGTGTAAGCTATTAGGATTCATCCCATCCAAGCTGTATTTGTACAGCATAAGTCTCATTTATGCAAGCAAATCCCTTATTTGTGTCAATTAGAATTTTTTTTCAATAAAGAGGCTTTAATGAAAGAAAATGACTTCTCGCTTTCTTTATTCCTAGGAGGATCTTCCACAGGATCCCCTGCTTTTGCACTACTTAAGCTGATAGGTACTATAGCATTTTGGAAATCAATTTCTGAAACACTAGGAATTTGGGGGGTTGAATATTTTTGTAATTCTTTGCAGTTTTCTCTGTAGCAGAATCTTGTGGGAACTGGCAATCCCCTTAATGAAATTTATTGGCATGTCGGCTTCACCGCTGACACCGAGGAGTGTATGGGTTGTGCTGTGCAGGCCTGAAAGACTGGTGGATTCTTTCCAAGTGCAATTCTCCACGGTTTGCTGAAAGACATGACAAATTAAACATTTTGGACCTGACAAGTGCATGTGTTTTAGGGTGGAAGGGAGGGGAGTGTCAGAGAAAATTTTCTTTGTACCACTAATTTTAATAAATTTGTTGACGGTGGATATATTATATACTTAGCCAAATGTAGCCTTTGTAACGTGGCCAGGGAGTTTGTTGACTGTAAATACACACATACCAGGCCAAGCAATCCTAAAACCAGCAAGATCTAAAATAAAAGGAGGGACCATCTGCCTGCTGGTTCTGGCTTTGCTTCCCTGTCCTTCCCCCAGATACCTTTTGCAGACCCTGAATTTCCTCCCCTGTGCTTGAAACGCAAGAATTATTTTCCTTAAAGAAAATCCATCACACACTGCGGGGTGTGCTGGGAGCGGAGAGAGGGCAGGCCTGTGGGGTGAGGGCATTTTGAGTTGCTGAGACCTGTCACTCCCAGCTGAGCTGCATGCAGGTGTTGGGGACGCTGTAATCCTTGCGTGGCCGCGCTGTCTCTGCTCACTGGGTACAATCAGTGGTGTGGGACTCACCGCCCGGAGCACATTGGGTCATCCAGCTGCTCACCCATCATCTCAGCTGCTGGGGGAAAACGGTGTGCCCAATGCAGGTACCTTTTGCATGGAAATCACCCACGGCATCAAAATGCTGTGCTGTATATAGTGAATAGAGACGTGCTTTGGTTCCTACAAACAAGCAAAAGTTTTGGTGACTCCATAAAAAGCAAATGGTTTTCTAGCCTCAGCTTCAGCTTCGTGACTGGCACGCCTTGGAGCTGCTCGGCACTCTTTCGCTAGCATATCTGAAGGCAGGGTTAAATTCAGCCTTTATGCTACACTGCCTCCAAAAGTCGTGGAGTCCCAACTGATTTTTCACTTCAGTTTGGACGGGCTCAGCCAAGAAATATTTAATTTAAATTGTCCCACCCTGGTGGAATAACATTAACTACCTATAGTAACCATATTAAAAAAAATAATAAAGTCATCTATTATGCCAGAGACAGTATTTAACTGGGGAAAGGAAAGGAAGAATAAGAAGTGTGAGAAGCACTTCACATTGATGTCATCCCAGAATGTAATTTAATTTGCTGTTGTGAGTTTTAGTAGAATTAGGCTTGGTTAATAGTTTCACTGAAAAGTCCATAAAAAATGAAGGAAGGTGATGCTGCTGTTTGATTAAGTGGCCTTTTCTCTTGTAAGTCTACCCATTTCAGTATTTCAAATGTATACTAGAATGAATTGTAATTTTAGACAAGCCATAGCTTGGATGAAATCTAGAATCAGAATCCTGCTTGATCTTGACCAATCTGGCCATCACAATTCTTCTGACTTTTTGTGCACATGCAGTTGATCCTCCTGTCATGAAGACATTTTAGTCCAGGTAACTGAAGTCCATCAGCTTAAATTCTTTCTCTGTATCTCTTTCTTTAATTTTCTTCTTCCTAGCATGGGGAAGAGAAGAAATTCATTTAAACTTCTATATTAAATTCAATAGATTTTAGATGCTTAGGGTTATGTCTGGGAATAATACGCCATTAAAGTATTAGAAAATCATAGCATTTGGTCTAGTTTATTTTTAGAATAGGGAAGTGCTTGGGATGACTATCCAGAGACTCTTGGTCTCAGTTACATCATTTCCTCCTTTAATGAGCATTCACAGAAATACAGTTTCAGGAGGATGATATGCAAGTCATTTTATCCTATACTTATGAAGAGAAGATGGATGCTAGCATCAATGCACAATGTCTGTGCAGCTGGAGGCCAGCCAGGTACCCTATCAGTTTCTGTAAAATCATTTATGTGGATATTTTTGGTCATTATCCCAGATGATGGCCATCAAGCTGTACGTCACTGGTGGAATGTGGGCTGTTTCGCCCATGTGAAATTAAGTAGTGATTATCCCTCTGTTGGCTCCAGTGCTCATTAAAGATCTCTTCACTATTCAAAGAGAGTTTGGAAAAGTTGGCTCAAGAACATACAGAATTACACTCCACAGCACTGTCAGGGTGAGAGGTAAATGGTTCTGTTGTGATTGTCTTAGCAGGTGAGGAGTTAGAGAGTGCCTTTTTACTAGATGTATTCACAACCATTTCAGTACAACTAAATGTAACTCATTACTCACTTGAGATAGAGAATATAAAAAGCATTATAAAAATCCAAGCCAGCATAATTCGATCTTGGCACAGATTGCTAGGTTGGTCTGTTTCCAAAAAGAACAGACAAGTTAAATTGAGAAGAGGCAGCACTATGGTTATTAAATTAGCTTTAAATCAGCCCTACTCATTTACAAATCTCTGCTAGTGCTTGCAGGGAGAAATTCGCTAATCCCAACATCGCTGCTTCTGTCTGCCTGTGTCGGGAAAACTGAGCAGTCATTCCACGCCTTCTGGAGATAAACTGCTAGCTAAACCAGCTGCCACTTCCCATCACAAATGCAGTACTAAGCATTGCAGTGCTAATCTTTGCCAAATCCAAACTACTGGCTCTGCAAAGGATGGAGTCGGTATCCACATTGCATAGTTTTAAGGTTCGTAGGAACATGCAGAGTTGATAAAGAGAGGCGTCATGTTTGCTACACTGTCATGCTTGATGTTGGCAGGGACTGGACTGGATTATCCCTGCAGTTGGTGTATTAAGGAGGATGGGCTACTACTTGCATCTCTGATTTATGGGAGTTGGCGTAATATACAGTATTTCATTTTATACAGGATTTTGCTGTAATGCCATAGAAGGAAGAATGGCATTTGTCATTGCATCAGTGGAAAAACATCACCATAAATATTGAAGTGCTTTGCTGAAAAGTTTTGCAGTAATTTTTTGATAACGTCACATCTCCTTACATTTAGTTACATTTCAGATGTGCAAACTTGTTGGTAAGACTTCTCTGTTAACGTGTGTTAAAATTTTTCCATCAGATCATGCACTTTGGAGCACCAGGAGCAAGAGAATTAGTGTTGTGGGAACAGGGGTGTTCATACCCTGGTCACGTTTCTCTGTTCTTCAGAATTTTTCCAAGTTGCATTCCCATCTCATGTAAAGGACCTTGCAGCTGTCAAGAAATTTTCCCCTGGAGTCTTTCTCCCTGCAGCTCTCAGGAGTGGCTTTCTGAGTGCTGCTGGTTTCTGAAGAGAACAGAGAGGCCAGGGTGACATAGTTTACCCTGACTCCAGCTGCAGCTGAACATTTTTGTGACGGTAATTTTGAAGGGGGTGTAGCTCTGCTTAGCCCAGCCTCACAGGGATTTCCAGGGGGAAAAAGGAATAGCTTTTCGTTCTCCAGCCCTAGCAAAAAGGGTAGTTTCCATTGGCATAGAGAACCTGCAAATGCCATGCGTTTTTATGGGATTCCCCTGTATTTCAAGAGAGGTCCCAAGATTCGCGGGATTCCCCAGCTCTCTCTTAGTCTATGACTTCAATATGAAGGTGGCTATTTATGTCATTTGCTTACTTTATGGTTTTTTAAGAGAGCTAATGGTTTCTTGAAAGCTAATATTCATGGACCTTTCCAAGAAGCATCTGACCTAGATTAATATTGTGTTGACATATCTCTGATTTTGAAGAATGCACATTTATGGTGTCAGTGGTTGTCTGACTTACTAAAAGTTGAGATTGTAGCAAAACCATTAGCCTAATGCTAAAATTAGTCAATGTCACAAACTTGCTGCAGAAAACATACACATTTTAGTGAAACTGCTACACGGGAAAAACGCCTGCATGACTTGTACCTCATAAATGTCAGCGCATGTATTTTTTTCACTTTTGAGTTTTCTTGTAAGTGGTTGCTATAAGGTTTCCTACCAAAGGTGACAGTTACGTTACTACAAGTTTACTTTCTCCTAAACTTGGACTGGGTGGACGTTGTTCAGACCTTGGCATCGTTCACAAAAGGAGTGGTACAGCAGAGATGGTACACTTGGTGTGCACTGGTGTTTTCTCTTCATGTTTTAACTCTGAAGCTTATATCTATAGAGGAATATTTAATAAATAGAAACAATGGTAGATTTAATGCAGGAGAGTCTGAAACTCGTGGCTAAAGGATATTGCTGTGACTCAGCATAACTTGAAAGGAACCGAGAGCGAGCTGAGCATGCTGAGATGGTTGGATGATCCTGTTATGTTCCTGTGGGGAACTGCTGTTGGTAAACAGCAGGATGAACCCTGCTCCAGTACAGCTGCTACTCAATCTGAGCACTTCTTGAGCAGGACAGATATTAAAGTGTCAACTGGTACTGGCCAGGGCTAAGTACCAGCTTGGGACAGTCTAAGATAATGTGACTGGGTTAATATGAAGTCTCATGTGTCCTTCTAGGGTACCTTGTCTTACCTGAACATCACACACTGCTATGCAGTTCTGTCACAGAATCTAAATTAAACTTTAAAGCTGTTTCTTCCCATTTGGGCCTTTTGTGTTTTACAGTGGCCTTCCTCTAGAGAAGTTTCTTTTTTTCTGTTAAAGAACCCCAAGTTTTACTCCTAATTCCGTCTCCCTTTCATAACTCTAAAGCAAGACAGACAATGGTCCTTGTCCATCTCCAGATTCATTTAGGAAGGAATCTAGCACAGCATCTGTGTGTCAGAATCCCTTTTTATTTCAGTCATACAGTCAGATCTTTTCGTGGTTTCCTGGGAGTTGATAGTTAAAGATACAGCATAATTAGGTATGTCAAGTACTGCTTCTCTTTCCTGCCTCTCCCTCGCATTGCACAGCAACAGTCATGAACCAGTTTCCTTGGGAGAGAGCTTTCAAAAAAGTTATATTTATTACTGTTATGTGTTGGTCTTGTCTGTCTTTTACAAGTCTTTAATATCTCACCATCAGTAGATAGTGCTTTTGGCTTGTGAATGCTGAATACTAATGATTTTTAAAAGTTTATTAATTCTTAAGATGGCAAACCGGCATTAAGAGAGTTAATAGACTGAGAAGAGAGTTATTAGACTGAACTGCTGAAGGAACAGCTCCAATTTTAAAAATTGCATCTCCATCCTTGGAGGTTTTCAAGACTCATCTGGACAAGTTCCCAAACAGTCCAATCCTGCTTGCCCTACTTTGAGCAGGGGTTTGGAGTAGATGACCTGCAGAGGTCCTGAGTTATTCTGTGATTCTATCATAAGCTGTTCAGCAATTGAATAACTTTCTGGGAACATGCGTATTCCAGTGTTTTAATCTTTTTTTTATGTGGCTGTGTTACTGATACTTAATTAAACTTTTCATAGATACATTTGATACGAAAGGGAGTCTTGAACCTAATATAGGAGAGAAACAAGGGCTGGGGAGAAATCTTGAGATGACTGTATTTACTGAAAAAGCAGCATCTCTCTAGAATGAAGTCAAAAGAGGGAGAAATTTATATGTATAATGGACCATATGTGAATTATATATAATCAAATATGATGGAGAATCATGAGATTGACTATTGGAGAAATTTGTTTTGTGGAGATTTGAAAGCTTTCTTTTCCAGTACACGATGGTTTTGGTTTAGGGAAGAAGGAGGGAGGGAGGGAAATTTGATGTTATTCTTGATAGCACAGTGCAAGAACAGTGGGTAAAATACAACTTACTTTATGTCCACCATTGCATCAGACTGAAAAGTGCTCTGCAGAAGCCCTTCTGCATTCACTGTCCACTAGTGTCCTTTTTGTCTCTCATCACTTGCTTTTCTCCATCACTTCTAGCAGTTGTTTTGCCCTTCCTCATTTACTCTCTCTGATGCTTAAGTCTTAGACTTAAGCAAATGTTGTCACTCTAATACATGGCTCTTCATTTGTTTAATGTATTCTAGCATGTCAGATGGGCTTCTCTTTTTCTATTTTTGGGTTGTATTTCAAGACGGTGTGACTTCACTTTTGTTTGGTTGTTCCTACGGTGGCTTCTTGCTTTACTGCTGCTTTAGGCAATAATAGTGCTGTTATGATGATACTAATCCCGTCCCTGACAAGAGAAACCATGGGGATGGGCGCCAGATGGTAATCATTCAAGGTTAAGCTCCTGGAATAAACTAAGTAAAACAATGTGGTGGCACTGAAAAGCTTCCAGCAGTTCAAGAGGTAGGACTGCATAAAGACAGTGAAGATTAGTAGGTTACTTACACTTAGTAGGTTACTAATTGTGTCCATCTGTCTATTTGCCTATGTGTGTTAACAGAGAAAGAAAGAGAGTGTTCCTGAGGGTGACAGGTAAGTTATTGTGGTGGGTTTGGTCCCTGTAGTGAGCTGACAGATTGCTCATGAGTTGTCAGATGGAGAGTGACTGTTACAACTGGCCCAGCTTCCTCACCTCCACTGTTCCTGCATGAGCTCAGCTGCAACAAGCTGTGAAGAATGGGGAGGGCAGAAGAAGTTGTTCACAGTTTGGTGTAAAAAAGGAAAAATGTAGCAGATCTCAGTTCATGAAGGGGGGTGAAGGCAAATTTGAGTGTAGAGGGATTACCTGATCGTTTCTTCTTTTCTACAGCAGGAAAAACCCAGACTCTTGGAGCCTTTGGATTATGAAGCTGTTATCACAGAGATTGAAAAAAATATTGGGGATAACCAGTTTAAGGATCTGATACTATTCCCCGATGATGACTTTTCAGTAAGTATAAGGCAAATATGTGTTATTCTTTCTCTTAGGTTTGTTTCTTCATTTATTTATTTCATCTTCATTGCTGGAGGGAGAGATGGAAGTTGCCCAAGGGCTCTCTAAGGTTTTCTAAATTTATGCATAATGTCTTACTGCCCTCCCACCAAATTCACTTTTTTTTTTTTCTGACATTTGTATATGGGTGAATTTATGGATGAGGATTAGGTAGATCTCGAAGCCCTGGTGTTCCAAAAGATACTTCAGGAACTCAGAAAACATGTTATTCCATAACATATACTTGTCTGTTTGCGCAGCACAGTGGTATTTTGGCCAGTCCTGGAATCTCTCCTTTTTATTATAATCTAATTTAATCAACTTCCATAGCTTACATCCAGTCATTTTTATCCTATCCTGTCTAATGTATTTGGCTACTAGAATCAGGCAGCCCATGGTTCCCAGCCTTCTGCTCAAAGTCAGATTTTTTAGATGGTGGCTGTAACTTATTTCCAAGTGTGCTGTTGCTGATATTAGATTGCCAGAGAAAGAAAAATCCAAATAGACTTGATTTTTGTTTGGTTTTGGGGTTGTCTTAGTTTCTTCTTCAGTGGGGTTTGAGATCTGGCATCCTGAGTGATGGAGGGTGCAGAATCCCCAGTGCTGAGGCAGGCTCCCGTGGCAGGATGCTGATGGACCCCACAGCCGGGAATCTGCCCGACTTCATGCCGGGTTCCCCGTTGCTCGTCCTGGCAAGCTGCAAAGAAACGGAGAACTTGCAAGTCCAGGGCAGCCCTCGCCATGGCAGTGGTGGGGCACCTCGGGAGGGCAGGGGCTGATTGCCTGGCCTGCTGCCAGGCAAGGAAGCTGGCAGATTGCCTGCATCGTATAGCAGCTTCTTCAAAATCGGCTGATCTCTGTAAAAGATTTAGATTTTGATGAATAGGCATTCTCAAATGGAAATACATTTCAATTTGTGACCAATTGTAACGGCTGTGTGAGCGCCCTTCCCATCAGCTTATGGTGCTGCTACTGTCCTGTGGGGCCGGCTTAATCTAATCGACTGCTTTGTTTCACTAAATGGCTCTATTTCCTTGGTGGCATTAACTGAGTTAATGTGCTCATGGGATTGAGAGAAAACTAAACAGAATAGACTTCCTCATCACTGTTAATTCCTTTATCCATTTTGCACATTTGTGAAGTTATGAAATTGAAATTTAGCATTATAAAGCTGACTAGACATACTGTGTGCTGTTACAAGGCCCTTGAGCCCCTTGATTTAGAGTAACTGACCTCAAGTCAGTGGAGCAAACCCTCCCAGCAAAAGAAGAATCATGTCCTACAGCTCAAGACCCCTGCCTGTCACACAGTATTTTCATATCCTTATTTTCATTTCATTTTGAGCAGTCGCTCCTGGCTTTTAGTAGCTATTTCTGTTTTGTTTCCTCTGTGTTATGCTTTGCAACTATTCTGCATAACCTATTTAAATAAAAAAAAGAAGAAGAAAATATTAAGACAAATGAGAGAGGTACTTGCATAGTAGAGGTGGTCTGTACTCAGGGAAGAGCAGAGGCAGTGGTAGGTAGGGTCCGTATCCTTGGAATAAACCTGTCTCTTTTCTTTGTTATCTTCTGTTGAAGTCAGCTGCAGTAACAGGAGCCTGTGCCACCAGACAGGACTGCAGAGCTTTCACAGCAGACAGGTTTTTCAGCTGCAGTGCCGATTCCTACCCCTGCTCTTTCCTGCTGAAATATCACCTGTGCACAAAGTCTGTGTCGGCCATTTGAGTAGGGAGAGATCCACGTCTGACTGAATTAGGAGGTGCTCAGGCTGGCTCTGAGTGTTATTTAATGTGATAACGTCCCAGGAAATGGTAGACATTACTGTTTAACTCCTAATGATTACACTTGCTTCAGACTTTGTGGCTCAGTGTTGATGCAGCTCCAGTTTGGGCCTGTACGTTAGCACATCCTATGGGCAAAAGTATCTTCAGAGTGAAACCCCACCAAAAGAATTAGCTGAGGTAGCTAAGCTGAGCATAGGAGAAAATTCTGCTTTTAATAATGATTTTCTGTTTCTGGATCTGTAGTATTCACCACATGCATCAGATATGGATCGATTATCATCATAGCGGCTATACTGTCTGATTGTGTTTCATCTCAGAATTGCAGTTATTCTCACAAGACTTTTGTTGGTCATTTCCAACATTTTAGAAGTCTGTGGAACAGTGAGGAATCCTTGGTATCAATCTGAACCTGACAGGCTGTATTCCTACATTTCCTTGCATTTCAACTGAAGGATACGAAATGTATACATTGCAAAGATGCATTCTCTGGTTTTACTCCAGCTAGGGAAAGGATACTTCACTTTTTTATACCTGTGCTTAATAATCCTTTTTTTTAAAAAAAAAAATAATCACAGATTCACGTCAGTTCCACTTCTTGTTTTCCTAGCAATGCCTTGCTTGCTAACTCTCTTCCTGCCTGCCCAAAGTCCAGTTTCCATTTGAGAAAGAGCATGTCAGCTCAGCTTCATTTTTAACCTACTCCTGGACCCTGTCGACAAATTACCCTTCTGTTGCTGTGCTGTGAAATAATGGCCAGTGGAAATTTCTGCAGCAATACAGCAACTGTGTGCTGGAAGGATCTGCAGAGCTTCACAGGAGCTCCCTGTCACATGAGTACAAGCTTGCACTCTACTTCTTGATGGTAGTAAGTGGGAGTTGATGGGCTTCCTGTTGCGCTCATAAAAATGCATGCTTGGTGGTGATGCTGTCAGGTTTGCATCCTCACCACTGGGTTACCATGCTCCTTTTCTCCAGACCTGGCCACACTCTCCCTTGACAACTGGAACCGCTGCTGCCTGGCATTCCTGTTTCTGACTTTTCTCCTGCGTGCTGACTGGAGAGAAGGCCATGAAAGAAGTGTGACAGCTTCCTTCAGAGTGGTCTCCCTCCCACTTTTAGCCTTTTGCATCTTAGTCTTGCATGGATTTGTTGTCATACATTTGTACTTCTGCTCCTAAGCCCCTTCATGTATCCAAGAAAAATGCTTGTTGTATTCTTTCAGAAGTACTTTTTTTGTCCTTTCTTCATGTCACAATTCTTAGGAAATTCACAGAACCTCCAGCATTCTCTTTTCAAATCTCCAGGATCTCCAGTTTTGTGTGGAATCATTGGTACCCTCCCTTAGTGGCAACAGGCTCAGCACCTTTGCTTGTGTGGAGGTTTAGTAACTAAATATATGTTAACAATATGTTGATAAATATAGGTTCATTGTCATAAAAAGGTAGCTGAAAGTATTTAATAGGTACTTCAATTTGATATGGTATTAAACATGTTAAACTCTCTGGGTTGGGTAAATTTGTTCCTCCTCTTCTCCCCATGTACTGTCTTTTAAATCTCTGTTTGAAAAATGGAACTCAGATTTTCTAAAACTAATTGTATAAATATGGCTGAATGTCTGATTTGAACCTACAATAGAAATAATATTTCATTGCCTAGATTAAGACAGGTTTAAGGTGGCAAAACTTGCCTGTGTAATGCAAAACCTATTGAAGTTCAGTCTGACACCTGCCCCTGGCTCTCCTGGGCTTTTGAAAGGTGCCGTCCAGGAATCACAGAGGCCACAGAAGAGGGGCTGAGTAGTGCAGTGCTGATACTCTCCATCCCGGCAGGTGTGACTGTTTCCAGACTTCTTTTTTTAAGCTGTGAACAAGGAAGAGCCAAAATCTCCCTGTTTTTCAGATTGTGGAACCTCTCCTATCTAGATGTTGTGCAGGGCCAAAAGTTGTTTGTCTGGACACAGAAGTTCACAACAGAACCACATGCATCTGTGCGTGCATCTGGGATGCGGAGAGGGCAAGAGTAGGCAACAACACTGCCTCTTCACATGGAACACAGCATGTGTGCCATAGGGGCAGGTCTAAGCGCAGGAATTGGAGCCTCCTTGGAAATAACCCTGTAAACCTGACTGTTATTTCTAAGATCAGAAGAGTTACAGTGGTGAGATCACAGGTTATTTTCAGTAGCACATGGCTTCTCTCCCACTTTCCAATGTGATAGGCAGTATCTGCTCATCCTTAGAGGAGCAGAAATTGAGTCCATTGTTCTCATGACTGATGGGATGTGGGTATCCTTGACGTGTGAGTTCGTGTCGACTGGGAGGAGCAGGAAAGCGAGAGATACCTAGATGCAGAGGGGTGCACTCCAGCTATTTAGATGGAGCTAATGCAGCCAGCAAATCAAACACTGCATGGGCAAAGTGTAGCCTCTTACACTGAGCATGATGCAGTGAGTGATGGGGCAAAATCCGTCCTTTAGATGTGCTCTGTGCTTGCTTCCCTTTCGCTTTGCCCCCGTGCATGTACCACCTCGGTGGGGTTTGTGCTGGGACAGCAGACGGCAGCCTGCTGGGAACCCCGTGTAGCGACAGCGTTTGCACAGTGGTATTTGTACAGCCAAATTGCATCTTATCCTGCTTTTTCATTTGATGGACTATCTCATTACAGCTTTTGGTAATGTTAAGTAAATGAAAACAGGGCTGACCAGCTTTTCTTTAGAGAGATTGCATCTAAGCATTAACATACAGGAACATTTCTGCCTGTGTGCGGTTAGCTCTCTTAGAAGGGCTGCCTTTTCAGGAAGTAAATGTAATCATTTTTGATGCATCCATCTGAAGATTTAACCACTGGTAACATACTTTCAGACTAAAAGCTGTTAGAATAGATTCAGAGCAAAAATGTTTGAAATAGCTAATGGAGTTTGAACTCCATTTTCAAATACTAAACTCACCGTGTCAGTGAGAAGCAGACACTGTCTGAAAACATTATTCTTAATCAATCGTTGATAAGGAGCAATATGAACTTGTGGCTTTCACTGTAGAAAGTGGATGTAGCAAGAGAGAGGGCTTAATTAAATTGAACCTTACAACTAATCAAACACCTGGGGCCAACAGTTTATGCAGATGAGACAGCATGGGTAAATGCCAGAAATCATTGTTGGATATAGGATATTTATATAAAATAGATTTAAAAAAATAATTCAGAATAATTATGGAATTTAATATGTTAGGCGGATACCTGCATTATTTGATTATCACGGTTCACATGCACAAATCAGAAGATAACTTGCCTCTGATTTGAACAGACAATTGCTATGATTGCCTAAACATTAGAAAATTAGGCTGCATTCAAAGCACATTTATAAATGCTGAATTCTGTAAATAAAACCCTTTATTTTTTTGATGGCCCTTTCAGAAGCATGCAGTCTGTTGAAATTTATTTTTTTCTGAAGTAAAAAATGTTTTGGTGAATACATGCTATTCCTGATCAGCCGTTAAAAGCATTTAACTTTTGAAATAATCAACTATGAACAGGAAGTGTTTTTGTGGCAAGGCGTTTGCAGCTAAGTGGTTGAACATAACTAATTCTGAGAAGGGAAGTGCTTTGTAGTTTTTAAAACAAGTTTAAATATAACAATACACAAGATTTTCCATGTCCCAGTTCTATGTAAATAAACCTGTGATATTCTTTGGCAAAGTCTGCAAACGCAGTGAGCCCAGTGTTACCTGATTTCTCTCTTGTGCATGGCTGTGTTTCTTTCCTTAAGGTGCAGTCTTGTTGAGAAGGAGAGTAGGGGAGCACACCACACACGAAACAGTGGCCTTGAGTTACGTGTCGTCTTCAGCTACAGTCTTTTTAACAAGATGTGTAATGGAAGGGAGGCATGATGACCCCATTAAGGCAAATATTAGCTGTTTCAGTCAGTGTGTTGACAAGCAACATCATTTGACAAATGCTGTATTAGATAAAAAAATTGACTTACTGTATGTCTAAAAAAAACACTGGAAACAATCTTGTGCGTAATACGTGGGGGAGATGAGTTTTGTTGTGGTCAAGCAGAAGAGGTTGTTGGTCTCCCTAAGGCTTAGTCACCATCCCAGGGTACAGAGTGCATTGCACGTCTCTTCTCTTGTGGCCTCCCACTCTGCCTTAGTTTGGAAGCAGCAGCTGATCCTCAGCAGCTGTGATATCACGGGAGGATGGTGTGCATGCTTTGTGGCTGCTGCTGCTGGCCCCAGCCCTGGGAAGAACCCCGTATGATGGACCTCAGGGGCACCTGTGGGTTTTCAGTTGTGCTCAGGGATTGTGTCTTCTTGGGACTGCTTAAAAAAAAGGTCTTAAAATGTCATATATGTGTGAAGTAGAAGCAATGAAGCATGTTCCAGAGACTGTGGGTACTGCTGGGAAGTCCCTAAGCAAGCAAGGATTCATTTTCACTATTACTAAAAGTGTCCTGAAAATTCCTACTTTTCAATCTACTGTCTCTTTTACTCGTAGACTAAATGACCATGTAGATCTGTACTGCATGCTGGTTTTGTTAATATAGCTGTGTAGAGCCCAGAAACCTGCATTTACGAACCTGCACTTAGTTTGTAAGAACAACAGGGGTTCTTTCACCTTATGGTGTCTGCGAGGCACCATCGTTATTTGTGGGAGCCAAAGTGTTTTAATCACATTGTATCCTGAGCTATCCAGATGAAGCACAAAAAGGTTGGGGGAATCCCATGATGTTTGTGTCTGCCTGAGGGATACATGCCTTTCTTTCATAATTACTTATATGGAAAGTGATGAGGCGGGAATCAGTGTGGTCTGTGTAACCTGTAAGGTGAAATGCAGTCAATAATATCCAGTCAATTGTTACACAGAGTCTTGGTGCTTCAATTTGAAAAGAAAAACCATCACTTTTTAGTCTGAGACTGAGAATTGGGAGGAGGTCCTCCAGGGGCACGGAGATACTGTAGGCTGATTCATGATATTAGTAAGTAGTGGTTCTTCGCCCTAAACTAGTCGTATGCCATAGGCCTTCCTCTGGAAATCATCTGCCTTTCTGTAATGGAAAAGACAATGAGCTTGGGACATGAGATGTATCTTGGTTTCAGTCCTTTGTCGTCTTGAGTGGAGTTACACCATTGCAAATCAGAGCCTAATTCAATCTCCTGGGGTTTGGTTTTGTTTGTTTTCCCCTCTTATGGCAGAGAAAATGCATGGGCCAGATCTGTGGATTAATTCAAAATACCCCAAAGCTTCCTCTTCTGTGACTTTTGCGAAGTGGCTCCCTTGCCTGACCTCAGCAGAGAGGCCCTGGGTCACACAGAGGACCACAGCTGGTGGCTGTGGCCTCTTGTTGGCCTGGTGGAAACTAAAGGAAGCTTGACTCCATGTGGACGCTTTCTGGAGATCCACTTCTCTGTGTTGTATCACAGAATCACATGGGGTTGGAAAGGGCCTCTGTAGATCATCTAGTCCATCCCCCGTGCCAGAGCAGGTCCACCTAGAGCAGGTTGCATAGAACTTGTCCAGGTGGGTTTTGAACGTCTCCAGAGAAGGAGACTCCAGCACCTCCCTGGGCAGCCTATTCCCGTGATCTGCTACCCTCAAAGTAAAGAAGTTCCTCCTCATGTTTAGGTGGAACTTCTTATATTCAAGTTTGTGCCCATTTCCTCTTGTCCTATCCAGTTTCGCTCTATGGGGCCTGACGAGCCAGCTCAGTTAGGAGCTGCTTTCAAAAAATGGCATAATTTGTGCAGGATCTGTAATTTGTGCTGAGTCTGAAAGGAGGTTGCAAGAAGCGTCAAGCATCCTGTGGCAATCCCGCTCTGCTCTCTGTGCCCATGGGTGGAAATGCCCATGGCCCGAGAAGCTGTTGCCTGGTTCTGCTTGCTTTCCAGCCGTCAAACTGTCCCGTGGCAGTCCGTTGCAGCTTATTGGGAAGACTCTCTGCTCCTCTCTTCTCCTTCCAAAAGACCCAAAGCTTTTAGTTCTGGTTCCACATTCCTTGCTGAAAAGGCGTGAGGTGCAGAAGGGAAGTGGAGGAAGCAAGTAACTCTGTTGGATTTGGCATACGTTTCTGGGAGAGGATGTAAGGAAGACTTGATGACTCTTTTTTATCAGAAACCTCAGAGGCTGAAGCAAGTTTGTTTGGAACAACTTTGTTGCCAGAAATCTCTTCGAGCACTGCTCTTGCTTGTAATTAATGCTGTAGCTGATAGTATTGAATAGTGTGTGTGGGCAGGAGCTGGGTTGTACTTGTTGGTGTGCATGTGTATTGGCCGCATGACAAACTGAAAAATGCAAGCCATACTAACGAGGTTCTTAACCTCTTCATGAGACAAAACCGCTGTTCTGTTACTCTGACTAATTTGCCTTTCTTTTGTTTCTTGTCAGACAGACACAATTTCACTGGAAATCAGGACGCTCTATCCTTCTGTACCTGAAGATGCAGAACAAAAAGCAGAAAATTTATTTGTTAAAGAGGTAAATATCTAGTGTGTGTATCCTTGAATTTTAAATAAAACCAAGGGTTTGGGGGAACCTTGCTATAATTATAATTGAACATCTTTTTTTCTTTTAATATTGTTTAGGTGATTTGAATCAGGTTTGAATTTTGGAGGCAAGAATGAAGGGGAGGGTTAGTAGCGTATCTGCAGATGCCTATTCTGAGGTGTTTGTATCAAGAAAAATTGCAAATGCACGGAATCAGCCTCTCATTCTACTGTTTTCCGGCTGCATTCCCTGTCACTACTAGTCCACTGATATTTATGTTGGTATTTTTAAGAGTACTAAACATTGGTGATCTGAATGTGTTTTGCACTTTTAAAATATTGTTATATTTCAAAAAAGATAACTATTTGACACTGATTTAGACTATTATTGCAAGGTATGTATCTTATTTGGAGGTATACGTTATAGCTGTCTGAGGACTAGTTGCAGTGTGAAGAATGTACAGGGGTTTATATTTATTGTCATTATTTAGAGTCTGTTCTACCTTCACAGTAGAAGGTCAAGCAAAGTTCTTCCATGGCAGTTAGAGCCCCACCAGGGGTGATTAATTGTTCTACCTTGAAAAAAAAAATGTAGTTGCATTGTTTCTATGCCTGATCTCTGACTGTAGGAGAAGATTGCTCTTCCTGCTACCTCAGGGGTATTTCAGGTTGTCACTGGTTTTATCACTTTGAAGGGCATTGGAGGTGCTGGCTGCACTGTTCAAAGGAATTGACTTTAGATGGCTCCCTGAACATTCCCCATTTTTCACTAGAGATGTAAAGTGTAGCTCGTTATTCACATTAACAAAACAGATTTATGAAATGAAATTTTCAGCCAGCTTCTATAAGGGATTTAATTCCAAGCACTTATAATTAGCCCATAATGTGTGCATTCTCTGCCTTTTTTTTCACAGATTGGGGTTTTTCACACCTGGCTTCCTGATTTGAACGAGTATGGGATATTTCATATGCACTATAACTGCAAGATAATTTGTGGAGGAAAAGTCAGTTCCAGACAAACATAGGGATTAGAAAACATAAAATCCAAATTAGGCAGAAATATAGT
Source organism: Arenaria interpres (assembly GCA_013399435.1). NCBI lineage: Eukaryota > Metazoa > Chordata > Aves > Charadriiformes > Scolopacidae > Arenaria > Arenaria interpres. The sequence continues at coordinate 34,118 of VXAK01002348.1, forward strand.
TGTTGGACCGTATGCAACATGACATTTTACAGGCTGGCCCTGTTTCTCTCCAGCAATTCTAGAAAGAGCAATAACAATTTAATGCCACCTCAAATTACCTGAACTTTGCCAACTTTCTTAATCTTACAGTAGGGTTAAAAGATAACATAGCTTGTGGAATTGTCTACCTTCCCAGAAACCTCACTGCCCTTTCAGCACTTTGGGGATATGCTTTTTATTTTAAGGTTCCACAAGCTGCAAGGCCAGCACTGTGCTCATGGCTTTACAGACAAAGTGGTGGGTCTAAAAATGGAACATAGTACACAGTGTCTGGGAATCATTACGGCTGAGTACTCCAAGGGGATGTTAATGACAACCTGGTAAAATACATATTGAGCACATCTATTAGCTTTCTCTGCAATGTCAGTGTGCCAAGGGGAGGGGGAGAGAGGAGCAAAGCAGTGGAAAAAACCAGTACTATAGAACTAGCCTGTGCATGGAATACTAACAGGATAAGACCCTCTTTTAAAGTAGTAATGCATATGTTCCACTTTGCCACAAAGCCAAAAGCTATTCATAAAATAAATTAAGCTCCAGGAAGAGGGTGGTTTCCAGTCCAAAATTAAGTGAAACTGAGCATGGGCGGCTGTGAAGATATGTGATTGTAATGCACTGCAGCAATTGCACAAACCTGTAGTGATCCAGCAGCTGTCTGTTGCGTTCAAGGATGGTGCTCAGCACTTCTGGATAGATGCGCAGGTGTGAAATTTGTGACCTTCATTTCTTCTTTAGAGCTGTGAAAAAGCCAACACTTTACTAAGTGAAGAAGTCTTCTCTTTCTTCAAATATACTGTGATATCATGAACAATGAAGGCATCCATCTTTACATACTTGACTATCTCTTGGTCAATTGGATTTGTCACAGCCTGGGATCGAATGTCTAATTCTTGATCAGGCTTTTGGGGAAGCTGTACAAGGGCAATGTACAGCTTCACCTCGCTGAAGCCATTTTGGTGTTCCCCATGAGCAGTAACGGCTATCTCTGACCATTTGTGTGTATTACACTATCTCAGTAGTTTAGCAAGTTGTAACATGAAGACATGGAGCAAGACAGTTAATTACAAATGAAGGGTCTGCTGTTGAAGGTGAAACTAATTTTCTTCATATGGCACAGTGTGAGGACACGGTACTGAAGCTATGTCAAGAGCTCAGATCCATCATCTCCTGTCTCAGCCTCCTGGACATTTCGTGGTGTTGAGATAGTCTTGTCTATAAAGTACTGCTAGGTCATTTAAAAGGCTGATCCAAAGTCTGTTATAATGCCTTAAAACTCTGGCTGTTCCTGGGCATTTTTTGTCCTACTGGTGACAGTAGGAAGGCTTTAGTTCCACCTCTTTCACTGCTAGAGTCCTTAAAGGATCAGGGTTGTTTTTTTTTTTAACCTAGCCCTTACCAAAATCCATGTATATGACAGCTTGATCAGATTCCCTTTGCTGAAGTGATCACAAACAGTACTTAGAGGCACGCCAGGATGACTTGATTGCCTGTGCAATATCGGCTTATGGATGCAAAAAGTTGAGAAGCCAGACAAGGAAGGAGGGGGCTGACGTTGCTGAGGAAAGTTGTATGGATAGCATTTGATGCTGTAGTGGAAGTAGTGGAAGGTTTGTGCCTCTAGTTTGTCTAAATCAGTTCTCTTAATACTGCTTTTAGATTCCTTAGTAATCAAAAACTTTCACTGTTGGTGATGTTCAGATGTCACGGTGATGGGTGAGGCAGAAGGACTTACTTTAAATAAGGTGTCTAACCTGCTCGTTCTGCTGAAACTGTAAAATGGAAATTTAAAAAAAAAAAACAAAATTAAGGTGACTTGAATAGTTAGTCCTTTGATAACTAAATATTTTCTGTAGGATGCAAGGAAGCATACATATTTTAAATTTTATGATAGATTTATATCTGAGTCCCTCTATTAATTTATACCTAATTTTTAGGTATATTCTAAAGGTAAATATTTTGTGAATCGATCATTCCTATACCTGTAGTTGTCTTAGGATATTTTCCAAGTGGATTTTTCCATCTTAACTTTTCTGAAGCAGGGGGAGCTTCAGTAACTAAATTAGGTTGTAAGAAAAGAGAAGTTTCCAGAAGCTTCTAAAGATGCAATGAAATTGTCTTCAGTGTTTATTTTTACTTAGTATTCCTGTGTTCATTGAAGTCCTTTTGTACTTTACCATGCAGTTTCCTTCCAAATTGTGAATTCTCTCACTCCTCGCAGAGTCTGCTGCGTGTGTGTATCCTACTCGGCATTGTCCTTATGGTCCATAATTTTGGCAAATAGAAACATTCATTCCACAAGAAACAAGTAAAATTCTTCCTTTTCGGCAGTGAAAACATTCCTGCAGATCAAATGGCAATCCTTGGGATTTTTCCTATGTTTTGTTTGGAAATATAAGGGGAATAGTGCATTTTGCAATTCAAAGTTATATATAGTTTGAGGAACTTAAGCTGTCTGATTGCAACATATTTAGTCCCATATTGGTTTGCGTCAAGTCAGGAGAAAGCCTGGGAAGAGAGGCCAGTTATTAATGGCACGTGTGACCGGATTGTGTCCTGCCTGTGACATCTGGCGTCTGCCAGCGCACGGAGCACGGGAGCCTGAGGTAAACCCAGAGCAGGGTGTGCTGATGGCACTCGGCACACGCAGCAGCGCTTAAGCCTGTTCAGGGACTCTACATTGGACGTCAAATTGTGGTGTTTTAACTTACGGAGGTGGCTCTTAAAGAAGACAACAATGAAGAAATGAGCTTGCTGAGGAGCGCTGTTGAGACTGAGCTTTCCTGCACCCCACTGCTGGCTCTGTTTCATTTGGGGATGTAATTGTAGTCTTCACACTTAATCCTCAGAGCAGTAAGGACCACGCTGGCTGAAAAGCTCTACATCAAAATGAAATAATGGTGTAAGAATATTAAAATGTTATTTGATGGCTGAAGTAGTTAATTTTGTCTTCTGTAGTACAGTATTCATATGGATGCCTTTCCTGTGTAGATTTTTCCTGTGTTGGAGTTGTCACTTGCAGTAAGTTTTTAGAGCCCCCACCATTCATCTGGGGGATTTTTTTATTTGAGATTTTGCAGGTTTCGTCTACAGGATCTGTAAATAATTATTAAACGTGAGTTTTTTTAATTATAATGTTAAAAGAGCGACAGCCTTCTGTGTAACTACTGAAAGTGGTTGTATTTCCACGGAGTTGATTTCTGAGGCTTTTTTATTTACAGGCCGATCTGCATTGCCCTTACAGATTTCAAAGTCAAATTAAAATGGGAGTTCCTGTTGATGAATGTCAAAAAGGAATTTTTATTATTGCTCGTCACAGTGTAGATTTCCCCAACTTCAAAATCTAAGTGTTGTCAGTACTTTAAAGAACTGTAGTGTCAGGACAGTGATGTGTGTTATTAAAGGACAGCGGGCCTTTTGATGGCACAAGTGGTAAATACTTTTAAAAAAATGTTTAATACTTTAAAATAATAGTGTAGTTTAATGCTTTGCTTTGTTACAATGCTGTGTCACCGGGGTTTACTATATGTGTGAGCTGTGTTAATTTGGAAAGAGCTTCAAGAGCAAAGGAAGGTCTGGGTTGCCAGCAGCCAGCCGTGTCCCGGGCGTAAGGGAGCAGGGTAGGCCTGGGGTGGAGGAATGAATTTCGAGCCAGGGTGATCACGCCGCCTTCCGCCTTCCCAAATCCCCGCACACTGCCTGTGGTTGTCACAGTCGAGGTCACGGGAGGGAGAAGTGGTCGGGAAGGCTTTATGAGCAGTGACACGCATGTCCCCGGTCACAGGGCAGAGCACAGAGCCATCTCTGTGGCTTCCCCTTTAGCACTGTGGCCACATCCAGCTCTGCAAGGTCTTTGCTTTCTGTTTCCAAGCTCTTGCACGGGCTTGTGCTTCCCTGTTCAACATCTCCTGCTTTTCTGCCTCAGAAATCGCCACTTTTCAAGAGTGAGTGAGGTGGTGGGATTGCTCTGTGCGTGCAGTTTCTCTGCAGGAAGCTCAGTGTTCCACAAATTACCTTTATTATAAGTGCATCTGTATTTCTGGAGACCACATGCCTGGTGCTATCTTAGAGTGAATATAAGCAGGGAAGTTGCTTTCAAATGTTTCAAGGTTTTCAATTCATTTGTTTCTCTCACTTCCCATTCGCTCTCTTTTGTTGTTTTTTTTTTTTTTTTCCTCCAAAAAGTCCATTTGCATTGCAGGGTAAATCTTTTTTTAGTGCCTCTCACTGTGGTAGTCATCAAGCTGTCATTGCCAGAACCAGAGCTAAGAAGTTACAGGTGGAAAAAGCTTGCAGGATTGTCTGTCTCTCTAAGGAAAAATTAGGCCAGCTGGACAAAAAGAAAAAAAAAAAAAAAAGAAATGACCTGAATTTCATAGTGCCCTTGGGAATGGGCTGTGCAGCCTGCCTGGTCAACAATGCAGTAGGAAAGTTCATGCAAACGTCTGCCAACCCTCCCACGTCCCAAAGCTTCCATTTCTCCATCTATATTTTTCCTCCCCCACAGTCCACTCGAGCCCAACAGCCCCTGCGCTGGTGCCTCTGCTCTTTGCCAGGAACAGTAGGATCCAGCTCTGGCTTCTTGATGAAATCTCTGCCTCTAGAAAGGTTTTTCTTGCTCCTCAAATCAGGTTCACAGGTATTTTCCTCCTTGCTAAAATTCAATTTGTAATAATAATTTCCAATTAAAAAAAATAAAATCATTAAGAGTCATTAGAGTCAGCAGAAGCGTTTGATTTTTAGTTGGCATGTTCTGAGGAGAAAAGGCCGTAACTTTTTTTTTTAAAAAAATAGATCTAGTTTCCAATGGATAGCTGCAATAAGCTAGTTCAAGAACAGCATTAACTGTTGCACTGAATTGGCTCGCCTTTTGTGAATTTACTGAATGATACTTGAATGTGCTGCTTGTCTCCTTTGATTTTTATTTTGATTAGCTTTTTCTTGGAGGAGCACAATAAACCTTTATAGTTATAAGCTAAAATACTGTGGCCTGTTCTATATGTTATTCACAACTGGTTTTTTGAACACATCAGCCTATAATGCTTGCAATAAAAGCCTGCGTTGAGAATTCTCTGTGGGCTTTAATTGCATCTGTTAAGTAGAATACTTAGTAATGAAAGTACCACAGGGACAAACTGGTCCTTTCTGTAGAGAGTTCCGCTGGTTTACATTTGCCAAGTAGAAAGCGAGCGAAGTGTGAATTGGGGGGTCTGTGCTCATCCTCACAATGTTCAATGAACGAGCTTCTCATTGGCTCATGTAGAACAGAGTATGTGTTGCTCTTCTAAGAGCATTCTTATAGCCCAGGTAACTAGCAAATATTTTATCTAAAACTTAGATCATGCAAATAAAACAGAAAGGAGTTTTTTTGGTTCTTCCTGCCCATTCAAAGGAAAAGTGCAGTCAACACTGGAGTGGTATAGGAACCTGGTTGTCATGGGTAGGCTTTGGACCTGAACCCTGCAAGGAGGAGAGTTAGTCAGTTATAATGCTATAGTAATATGTTCATTCTCAGCAAGTATGGAATTATTTTATATTACCTAATGGTCACACTTTATTCTGCATCCTCTAAGATAATGAGGGTTTATGTCAGACCAGAAAGTAGATGCTAGATCCACGTGGAACGTGTTTACTGCAGGCAGCCTTTGGTCATGCTGAACTGCTCAGTTCAGTGTCAGGGTAAGAGAGAACTGCCTATAAACTTCCTTGCCGCCTTTTCCATCCTCTAAAACAGATAAAGCTGTCACAGAAGACTGTGATCACATCCAAGATTACTTCCTAAATTCATTTGTGGCTATGTACTCTGCATGTTTTACATAAGATTTAAAAAGGAGATTTTTTAAGCCAGTGCTGAGTAATTTAGAAAGCATCACCTTTAAGTTTTCAGCCCATCTCAGTTTTTGCTCCGGCAGCCTGATAATCCCCTCTCTGTCCCTCTGAGGCAGAGACCCCTGTGCAAGCAATGACTCCCATGGGAGCTTCAGGAGAGGCTGGCAGGGAAGAGGGGGAATACTCCTGGTCAGTTGGAGCACTACTAATTTATCTTGTCCCTTTGTTGCCTTTACTTCTGCTTTCTCTGTGTGGCTTTTGTAAATAAATATCTTTAATCTATCCTTTATTCTATACTCTTTTTCTCCTGGAGTGTCATCCTTCCCGTGCCTTTCTGTGAGACGGTCTTTCTTGTTCCCACCTCAGATGGCTTTCAATGCAGCTGCTGCTTTCTCTGCTGTAGATCTCCACCATTTTCCTTCCTGACATGCTTCCTTTTCCCTATGGCCTTGGGCAGCAGCTTCTACTGTTAGGTTTTTGGCTTTATCCTTGTCTTTCTTTCCTGTCCATCTCACATGGGCAGGTGCAAATGTTCAGGCAGTGTGTGGGAAGAAAATAATACAATACTGGAGTAAATTCTTGAGCATGCTGCACAAGTATCACTTTGCATTTTACACTCTGTAGCAAGAATCACTGGAAATTCTGACATGGTGTCATTTTTCTTGTAGATATGTACCTAATCAATAACTGTATGTATTTCATGCATCTTGTTGCCTTTAAAAATGTCATGTTGTGTTTAATTGCATTGATAAAATTTCTGCATCAAGTAAATTGCACAGTTATTATTTGACAGCTTAGCAAAGTCCTTTGGAATAGTCTTTGTTCAGGTCTGATTTCCTTGTTTAAGGGAGATTGATATATTAAGAGCAATTTCAAAAGCTGAATGCAATACCAGCAAGAAGTTTTCTAGAAAATAAAAACCAGAAGGACGTGATGAGATGACTGAGCAAATTCAGTGTGGAAAAGAAAATGAGACTCTGGTGAGAAATGATAGTCCTATTAATATATTCATGAATGTTGTTAAGAGGTTAAAGATCAATCCTTTAGGGCAGAAAAAGAAGTAGAGGGCTTGTGCTGCAACAAGGAGGAACAACAGGAGTAGGGTAAATGTCTTTACAATGGCAGGCTTAGGTGATGAAACGGGATGCAAACAAAAAATGTGTAATTAATGCCCATGGAGAAAGTCAGGCCTAAACTAAGCAGTGTCTTTTGAGGCAGTAGTGATATAATTTAATGATGTTTCCTACAGAGTAGAAGAGAATCCGTAAAGCATGTTGAATTGCTATCAGCCCCCTCCTCCATCTTATATGATTCAGTGCATTTGATTTAGAAGGGAAATTGTGCTTCAAAATGTGGAAACGCATGACTCTGCTTTCCTTTAAGAACTGTACTATAGAAGAGAAGAATATGTTCTCTAGCACAAAGGACTCTCTCAGATCTTTCTTTGTTCTCTAACCTTCTTGAGTCTAAATAGTTGTAGTAATCCTATTGTTGTTGTTTGTGTTTTTTCTCTTTAGGCTTGTAAATACTACAGTTCCCATTGGCATGTTGTGAACTACAAATACGAACAGTATTCAGAAGACTTTCGACACTTACCACAGTAAGATTTAGCATAAGTTCTGCTTTTTTTTTTTTTTTTTCCCTATTAGGTTTGTGTCATTTTGCTGAGCTTTGTCCATATTTGCACTTTCCTATGTCTTATGTGCTCTGCTTGGTTTACTGTATTTATAGCGCCTTGCATTTTTAAAAAGGGGAAGAAAAGGTCCTTTAGCAAAAGTTCAAGACTCTGCAGAATTCACTAGTATCAACAAACTCTATTAGTGCTGATTCAAATCCTTAGAAGTGTATTTGCATATTCAAAGCGCAGTTGATACAGGAAAGCTGGCTTTCCATTTTCCTTAATAATGCATAAATGTCACTCACCTTTAACTGGAATTAATTCTCCTTTTAGTTACCCTGTGTGGCAGAGGAGTAGCATTTCACTTAGTGCTTTGTAGCTGGATGGTGCAGAAGATCTGGGTGCAATGAGTACAGCGTGTGCTGGCGCAGCACTGGTGATGTGGTGCAGGTGTCTGGGTGAGCCAGCATCCCTTCTGTGCTTGGAGGCAGTACCTTAAAATCGGCATAAAGGTGTGGGGAGGAGAAGGAACAAGTTCCTCAACTTGAGTGGAAAGAAATTAAGAATTTGCTTCTCATTCTTTCATGTGTGAGTTTCTACCCATACTCCTGTTTCTGGCAGGTCTGTATCCTGCGTCCTGAGGACTGTTTTAGGGAATAGTTAATGAAATCACTGAATCCCCAAACAAGCTGTGTTACTGCCTCCTTTCCTGGAATTCGAGGCATTAAAATCATGATACTGGATGAAAAGAGTAGTTACGTGCACACAACACAGGAATGGGTGCTCCAAGCTTGGGCTGGATAGAAACTAGTAATAACTAAACATATTGTTGCAGGGATCAATAAACTGATTCTTATGGTCCCTTTAGATGCTGTGTTCAGAGGGTTTTGTGCTGGAAGCCTTCCCTCAGGCCTGAATTCTCTCTTGCATGTTTTTTTATGAATATTGAATTTTTTATGAATTTTTATGAACAGTGAATATGGTACTACAAAAAGCCATTAAAAGCAGTTTTGCTAATCAGAGATTATAAACATACCTTTTCTTCAAGTAGCCAGTCTACTGGTTGTTTTAGAAAATTAATGCATTTAGTGCTCAAGAAAAATGTTTGCAGCACAGCAGTTTTCCATTTAACCTTTAAGCATCTTCACTCTTATGAAATACACATTGGACAGATGTGGTTGCATTACTCTGCGCAAAAGTACATTTTAGATGATTACATACCTCCTCTTCTGCGAAGGTTATTTTAATACAGTGCTTAATATGATTTGATGTCATGGAGTTCATGCTCCAGGGGTGGTGTCTCGCATCTTACCTTTTTTTCTCCCTTGCATAGCAGATTGTAACAAAACAAGAGATCTTGTTTTGCCTTGTATCAGAACACAGCAGTCAGGAATGGTTTGGATTCAACACTGGTTGATGTTTCAGAAGCAAATTTATAGCAGGGGTGTTTGTGTTTTGTTTGCTGGAAGTTGCTATGATTTTTGAGCTTAACATACCTTGATCAGAGCTGGTTTGAAGTCCACCTCATTTCGTACAATTTCCAGCCTCTTCAGCATGAATGGACCTTGATTTGCACATGCGTGTTATGAAGTTCAGTGTTTTAGACTAAATCTCCTTACTATATATAGTGGCTTGATACATCCATGTCATAGTATTGTATCTCACTGTTGAGAGCTCTCACTGCCCAGTTTCCACAATTTTTTGTTTCATTTATGCAAAACTGCTGTCGCAGTATCAGAAATCTGAGCATAGTTTTGTATCAATTCCTTTATAGGATATCATTGTATTGGGGAAGATTGGATGAGTGTTAAGCATTTAGCTTTGCATCATGAGAAAGGAACAGCACCTACAATACGAGGTCTAACATTGGCTAAAGTACTGCCATTTGCTGAGGGTGTGCTGGACCTGCCCGTGGGCTTTCCCATTGAGAAACACACAAATTGGGACTCAGCAGCCTTCATCAATGCTGAAGGACTGCGTACTTGTTTGTTACTGAGATCATGCTGTGCTGTTTCACAGTCATACATTGTCAAGTAATGGCTGTGTGGCAGAGTGGATTTTTATCAGGTATCAGAGTTATTCTTTCTGAATGCTGACTGTTCCTGATAGGGAGGCAGCTGCAATGTGATGCCCACCACCTTGGGCAGGCAGTGAGGACTCAAGGTGTTCATGGTGCAATTCCACTGAAGTAGTGTGGCACTGGGGAAGAGCTCAATGACATGTGCACAACATCATGACCAAAATGTTTAGCAATTGCTTTAGTTTTTCTCTGAGTGTGTTCCTCCTTTGAGATTTTTCTCAGGTCTTTCTACCCCTTAAATTCCTCTCTGTGTGCTCTCACTACCTCTTTTTACACCATTTTTGATGCTTTATGCTGGTGTGTTCTTGCTTCTTGAGCAAGTGGAAGGATGGAGGAAGAGCAGGGGTTGCTTGGTGTGTGCTGTGGTGACCATATGTCTGGTAACAGAAATAGTCATTAGCAAAGTTTTTGCTGTCGTTTATAGAAAACCTGGAACATTTGGTAGGTATCTCAGGTCTGATCCCTTGGAATTCTGCATCTTTATATGGGTCTGAAGAGGCAGTAGGCAGAGAAAAAGAGAGTATACCAAACAGGATCATGTCCTTGCCACACTTTACCTGCCTGCCCTAGAATGATGAGGAGGGTGCCCAAACAGATTCCCATCCAAGGAAGAGAGAAACTTCTCCTGTGGAGACACAGAGGTCTGTTTGGACGAGTGTTTCATGGGTGGTCAGTGAGGTCTGACACCTGAAGCGGTAGTGGTCTGTCCTTTTCTCTTTTATAGTTCTGCGGAGAGGCCAGAAGGATTTCCTTTTTTCTAAGGAGCTTACCATGTACCCAGGCTTGTGGAAGGGCTGTGGTTTAATGGGACAGGCTCACTCCCTGACCGTGGAATGGCATAATGGGACAGATGTGCTGTGTTGTATGGTGAGGGGTCGACACTCCAATAATCCAGCAAATTTCTGACTCCTTCCTCTCCCAGACGCATCAAGAGCATTAGGGTTTAGGTTTTGTTTTGATGGTTCTTTTTAGTAGCTGACTAATTTGTCCTTTACTGGTACAGATCCTCAAGCAAATGTGTGCAGTGGTGTTATCTGTCCGTGTGTGGCCAGAGAGCATTGGTCAGTCTACTTACACATCACCCCAAAAGCACTGCAGCGCACTTTTAGCTCTTTATTAGAATAACAAATAAGCTAATAGGGTTTTTGTCTAAAAATGTGAGAAGTTGAATGGTGTTTTTTTGTAAAAGGTGGGATTTGGCTTGAGATTTTGGTGTTCTTTTGGGTGGGAAGGAGTGTTTGTGTAAGAATTTTTAACAGCTGCTCTTGATTGCACTGGAAAACCTGCAATGGATTTCCAGCACAAATATTCTGAATATTAACGCTTTTACAGGTGTCAGAGTTGTCAACAGATTTCAAGTGTTTTATTTAAAATATTGGTCAGTTGTTTACATCAAATAAACACCAAAACCAAAACAAACTAAAACAGAGAATAAAATACTCCTGTGTTCTGTGTGCACTTGGTTCTCCTGGCTCTGCTGAAACGCTGACTTTGGTTGCAGTGGGGTAGTCACATCATGAGAACGCTGACTTTGAAATGGGGAAAGTGAAGAGGAGACAGGTATTGCTCATTACTCTTGTCTTCCTAATCTGTAACTTGTGTATGAATGAATAGAAAATGAAAAAGGTTGAAGTTACCACTTTTTTTTTTTTTTTTTTCTTAAATTAGTGACATTTAACATTATGTAGTAGTGTAGGCTAAACTTTGCTAAGTTGAGAGAGGAAACTAGCTCAGGAGTATGTGGTTTCTCACCTTCTGATTGGGTTTGCTTCATTGCACAGTAGAGAATAGTGTTGCTCTGTTCCCCTTCTTGGGCTAGGTAAATGAAAGTAAGTTCTGGAAAAGTCGATCTTCCTGTTAAATGATGGCTTTTAGTGTGACAACTTTCGTAGGTTTTCATATGATAACTGAAGATTTCGAAGACAAGATTTGTAGTCTTCACTAATTTGAAAACAATGTTGGTATTTCTCAGGCTACGGAAAAATCTATTTTTTTTCTCCGATTAAAAATAGCTTTGAATTTGAATTGTGTATTTGGCTGTTACTTAAGGTTTAGTTCTGCAACATGCAATGTACTCTGGGATTAAGTACAATTATTTATATGCTTAAAATTAAGCAAGTGCTTAAGTGTCGTGCTTTTTTCATATTCAATTTTGGGTGTAAGTCTACAATATGAACTTATTAAATGGCATCACATCAAAAAGACGTGTGTGTATTTTTAAAAATTACTTTAAGGTTGTGCTTATCATATTGAATAGTAAAAAATATCTTGAAATAGCGAAGAAATGTGGAAGCTTTAAGCTGAATGTTCTGATGGTCTTCTTGGTTAGAAAAAGATTTTGAGGCTGTCAAATAATGAGAATGAACTCTTTAAATGGGGTATCTCTTTGGAAATTGAATTTTATTGCCTGTTGTGGTGGAAGAGCAGTGAAGAGAACAAGAAGTGCCATTTCATTGTTTGCATAGAACTGTTGCAACTTCATAAACCAAACATATATGGGGCTTAAGAAAAAAGCTGTATTTTGAAACTGTAGTAATTTTTAAAGGAGGTAATAAGATCACCGAAATAGGTGTACTGAAGATGCCATGGGGGCTCAGGATGATTGCCTCCCTGAAATAGCGCTTATTTTAAAAAAAGTAAAATAATAAAGACATTTTTTCTCCTCTCCCAGAAATGAATGTAAACCAGAGAAACTGCCTTCACATTCATTTGAAATTGATCATGAAGATGTGGATAAGGATGAAGTATGTATTCTGGTTTTTTGATGTTTTTTTTTTCCCATAGGAAGGGTTATTTATTGCTTTAATATCAAATAAAGAATAATAATGGAGGCTCGTTATCTCCTATAAAATATTTCATATTTTAAATAACTCTGGAGTTAATGGAACAGCTTTGTCTCTTATGTCATCATGTGCAGAGCAGACGTATTAATAACATCTTATTTTAAAAGGAATGAAAGGATGATTATTTGTTGTCAAGCAGATATTCATGCATTACAGCTTTCTTTCGCCTTAGAATTCAAAAAGCAAGTCCATGCAATATTAATCATGTCTTTCATACAGGATACAACATCCCACTCATCTTCAAAAGGTGGTGGTGGTGGTGGAGGAGGAGGATTAACAGCAGGAGTTTACAAGTCTGGATGGCTTTATAAAGGGAATTTCAACAGCACTGTTAACAATAGCATTACTGTTCGGGTAAGGGGACAGCATTATTCTTTCTTTATTCCATTTGGATTTATATTCCCCACAGAGGCACACTTGTTTGCATTGTCATTTAGCTGTTTGTGTGTCAGGTTTGATTACATTGCTTTAAATGATGGTAAAGTAATATTGTAGTTGTCTGCAAAATAGTGCGATTGAAGTGCAAGTAGGAGTTGCCTATTATTTAAACCCTGTGAATAAAGTATCAGTGAAAATAATTTGCAGTACAACAATTGTAATTCTTTCATTTATTTTTTTTTACTGCTTTAGTCATTCAAAAAGCGTTACTTCCAGCTGACGCAGTTGTCGGATAATTCATATATTATGAATTTTTATAAAGATGAAAAAATATCGAAGGAGCCAAAGGGATGTATTTTCTTGGATTCCTGTACAGGAGTAGTACAGGTAAGTTGCAGTTTATTTTGTGGTATTATTTGGGTGTCAGATAAATTTAAAAAGAAAAATAGAAGAACATGTACATTAATGTAATAGTGGTCCCATTAGCAGCTTCATGAAATGAAAACACCATTAGTTTTGCTCTTTAAATTGGTGCAAGTGCTCAGACTGACAGGTTACAAAAAACACAGCTGAATTCTGGTAGCAGATCATGCATATGCGCTTTGCCCATGGCACACATGGGAAAAAAATATCATAAAATGTTTCTTTTCGCTGAAATTATTTTCTTAGCTGCCAGATTTTACCTCATGCTTACTAAGAGCATGCTCACTCGTCGGTTAAAGAGACTCAGGTTACAAAGCATCAGCTCTTGGGAAAGCAGTAAATTAATCCTGTCTCCTGAGCCTCCTTGAAGATCATCACTTTTGGAGGTGATAGAGAGTCTTCATGGCAGCAAGTAGGACAGAGCCTTATTGTTTATTGTGGCTTGAAAAAATAAATAGCCAGAAATGTCTGACTCCACCTTTTTTGTTGTTGTTGCCTCTAAGATTGAGTTCTTAAATTTTTCCCCCCTTTTTGCTCTGCCTTTCCTCTAATTCTGTTAATATATTGTCCTTTTTTCTTTTTTTCCCCTCTTTTTTTTACATTCTAAACCAAATGTTATCTTAAACAGTATGTTACTGTGGTTGATCTAGCCCCGTTTGTCACTAAATAAGGACATTCCTTTTTTTTTTTTTTTGGCTGCACTTTACTCTTTACTACTTAATCAGTAAAGATTGGTAACAGTGCTAGTGCAGACTGACTTGAAGGGTGCTTTGAAATAAACCTTTCAGGTAATGCAAGGGAAGACCCCCTGATAAACACAAGCTTTTGTTCGTTAGGAGGTCTCTCCTTTGTCCCTAAATAGGCCCTTTAGAGCAAGAAAAATAATCAGTGAGTAATTCATATTTGCTGACAGCCCCCTGCAGAACCTCATTCCTGCACCCAGGGAAGTACCCAGCTCTGAGGGAGTGACTGTTTCCCCTGTGTAGTTGAAAAGGGTGGGTTTTTCTACAAGCAGGTGTAGGGACAGGATGGAGATAAATGTGTAGAAGGACAGTGTTTGGCTATGTGTCAGTCCATTGGCTTGAAAGACCCTGGTTGGCAGCTTGGAATTGTGGTGGAAGCGATAGAGGAGATTCTTATGCAGAAATCATGTTTAGAAATGACTGCGTCTCCTGCTTGCTGGCAGTGTGTGCTTTCTTTGAAAATGGGTTTCAGCAAGACCTCTAGTTAAGCCCTGAATGTCATGGTAAGTGTGATTTTTAGGTACAGATTAAATGCTCTTCCAGAGAGTGTCTCTTCTGCTGTGTTGTTTCTGATGACACTCCATGATAGCAGAAATGTCTTGACTGTAAGATTTCTGGCCTTTTTTTTACTAACCTCTGACAAAAAAAGCTCAAGAAACCTTTGAAATCCTCCTCCTGAACTTTGATGGCTGCCTTCTATATCTACAGTGTTCCTGCGGATTGTCCCAAACTGTTTGGACTGCATGTTCCCCTCTCACCTTCCCCAGACACTCGTTCTCGGGACTGTTCTTCGATTGACAGTTAGAATGTGATGCGCAAATTTATGGGATACCTTCACTAGCAAAAATTGAGAGTCTTAGTCGAGGGCGTAATAGGGCAAGTATAATCAGCTATCTAAGCCTGTGATGAACTTAAAATCATAGGGCAGAAAAACAAAACCTGGCTTAGAGTTTCCACAAAAAGGGGTGACCATAGAATGTAGAGAGAGAGTTGGGTAAAACTGAAGATTTAGAGGAAAACTGTGATGTGAAAGTTCTGATTTAATGAGTTTTAATACCGCTATAAATCATTTAACTCTCTACGAATGACTTTGAGTTCCTGTTTGATTGAGGTTGGATATCCAAATTGTAGTTAATATCCTGGAGAAATCGTCTCCAGATAAAATAAAAAAATACTTCCAAAACAATTCTGCTATTTTGAAAGAATGACCGTGCAGGCATTAGACTTAGCCTGATGTTTCATTTATAGTTCATCCATAGTTTCTTTTTGAATATTTCCTTCTGGAAGAAATTTTAAACTTGAAATTAAGTGTTGAAGATTACAAGTCAACCTCAAGGTCAGCATACCATGTGGAAGGACTTAAAGAGAAGCAAACTGAGAAATGGTACTTTTTTTTCTTTTCCCTGTTAACTCATCAGAAAGAAAATAGTTGGCTTTAGATTTGAAACAAAGACTTTGCTGTAGATCTCATCTGCTTGCCAGAAGTCTGAAGTGCAGATGGAAAAGTGGATATTGAAGTTTTCCTGCCTTAATGTTTTAAGATTCAGCATGTGAGATGTATTGCTCTATTAGATAATGTCTAACAGTGTTACAGTGCCAAAGATCTTGGCCATGTCTGTAAGGGGAAGTACATAATATAGACAAGAAATGCATTCAATTTAATGCTCTTTATACTTTCTAAAGATCAATTGAAATGTAGCGTTTTTCTTTATAGATAGTGCATAAACTGGTATACATAATCCACATATATAAATAATCTGTCTTTAAAAGTTTTGAGTGGCCACTATCTAGGATTCTTGGCATAGGTTTGTTCAACTTCTAGCTCTTGGTCAAGCCCTCATGTTACATCAGTAAAAACGTGTTTCAGTGAAATTTTAGTCCTTGTTCTACATTAATTCAAATTAATGCGGTGATTGGAGGATTAGAGTGATTTCAGGATCAAGAAAAGTATTGGACTCCAAGAACCAATTGCTACAAATCCCAACCCTATTCCTACCTTATGTTGGGTGAACTAGAATTTATATCCCTGAAAGAATATTCCCCTCAATAAAGTACTTGAGAGGAAAACTATTTCCTACCAAGAGAATTTCCAGTAGCAGAAGTAAAAAATAACACACACACACATACACACACACACACAATCCCAAATCAGTTTGAAAAGCCAAGATTTGACTGACTCTGTTGACCCAAGTAGCTCCAGAAGAAGTTGTTCAGTCTTAACTGATTCCTGAGCTGGGTCATGACATGTAATTCAAGGACTGGAGTAAATTATTAACAACAGATTGGCTAGGAATCTTTTAAATCATATCTGCTGCTGGAAAAAAAAATGTTCATGGAACTTTATTTTCAGTGTCTCATGTTCTTGGTCTCCTCCTCTGCTAATCTGTATCAGATTCTGCCTCTTCCTCTTAAATAAAAGGATCACTACCATCTCACTGTCTGGTTTAGAAGCTATTCTTAGTAACCGTTTGGTATGGGACTATACTGAGAAATAGTTATAGTATGTAGATCTACGGGATACCATTGTCATGTTATTTCAGACCGTTAATGAAGAAGAATAAAATTGAGTGAAATGACAAGTGGATGAATTGTTTTTCACTTGTCAGCATCACTCCAAGGTTAGATTTGTCAACAAGGTGATGGCATTTTTTCTGGAATATTGAAAACAAAACAGTGGCACTCATGGTCCATAGTCAGTGGTTGTAGAAGTTTGATGAAGTTGATGGGGGGGATAGGATGCGTGAGTGTTCTTTCAGATTTAAGCAAGGAGGAGAGATAATTGATGCAACCGCTTCCCTTCCATAAGACTAAGAGATAAAAGCCTCACTAATTCAATAAGTTTGAGGAATGAAGCAAGTTATATTAGATCACATCACTTTGTATAATTTTATTGAGCAAGTTTCAGTAACTTAGTTTCAGTAACTAATCACCTGTTAATTCTTATGACAGATATTTATGGATTACTCTACTGCAGGTGAAATCTGGTGATACAGAACTCAATCTGTTGGCAATAGATTGGGTATTGGTTCTTATTCTGCACTTGGAAAGGGTAGCATTGCAATGGCTGAACAGCATTAAACCTCACCTTTTGCCTTCTGCAAAGAATTGTTGAAATCGTCATAGTTGTTTTAGAAATCCTTCTAACGCAAAGGCAGCAGTGGGAGTTGTAACTTTTTCATGTGGAGGAACTTGTCCTATTGCAATCTTCTGGAGAGATTTACCAGTTAATCTCTATTCCAAGACTCATATCATCCAGGTCTTTCAGAAAAATATAAAATGAATAAAATTATGTAGAAATGTTCTCATCCTGACCACAGTGTTTCTGACTTCATTAGATGCTCAGAAATTATCTTTATGTAGCTTGTTAGCAGCATCTGTAAGTATCTCAAAACAGTAGATTTTATAGGTTGTTCACAGCTAGCTTTGACCTATTCAGTTCCAGCCTCAGGAGTAAAGGATGGAGTAGTCTTTGATCACATGCTGACTTTGCTTGCTTGCTAGTTTGAATTTGATGAACTCAGTCCTGTTCCCACTGAGCAAATATTTGTACAACTTAGCACTACTTAGTGTCTTTTTGAGTGTCTGGTGTGCTGGTAGGTGTAGGACTCAATGATCTCCGAGGTCCCTTCCAACCATGGTGATTCTGTAGGAGACTTGGTCTTTCAAGTTGTTTTCTCCAGAAAAGTACAACTCGTGTAGCAATGCTGTACTTCACCATCAGGCATCTTTCATCATTGTACATGGGAGGTATTCCCTACTGTATTATTGTCCACAGTCTTAGATTTCTATAGCTAAATAGAAGACATATATTTGGCCATAGAAGATCTTAGATGCACAAAGATCCAACAATAAATTGACATAATTTGTATTAATATCACAGTACTCATATTTTCTTTAAAGCCACTGAATTTTGCTTGAATGTTATTTTTAAGAAGTGACCATATACAAGTTGATCTTATGAATACCTTTTTCAGTATCTTTTTATAATTAATTCTAGTGTTTATTTTTCTTTTCCTTTTGTTCCAACAGAACAACAGACTTAGGAAACATGCCTTTGAGTTGAAAATGAATGACCTCACATACTTTGTGCTGGCAGCTGAAAATGAGCAGGATATGGATGACTGGATTTTCACTCTCAACAAAATCCTGCAAATAAATCCAGAGGGAACCATTCAGGAGAGGAAAAGTGCAGATCTCACTGATCTGAAACTTGGTAAGAGTGAATAGTCCCTTGCATTAGTTTTTCTTAATCAAATGCAAAAAATTGAACCTTCAGATATCAGTACTGAACCATTTTAACTGCCTGAGTCTGTAATGGATTCTGCACCTATTGATTTCTGACGAAGCAGCACCAGTCTTTTGGCAATCCCTGCACAATCTCGGCTAACTGCCCACAGATCATTTTCAATAGGCTGTGGGGGAGGTAAAGCTGCTCCCCACAAAGTCAGCAGGAGCAACGTGGCTCTGCTTTGCATATGCAGCTCTTTTTGAAATATAGTCCTCTCTGTCAATGATCTTGCAAGTACTTTGTGGTTTACTGTCTTGGGAGTCTGAAGGTTTTAAAGAGTTTTGTGCTGGAGAAAGGTTAGATTAGTTCTTTTTCCAGTGTTTTGTTTTCTTTAAAAATCTGGAGCTAATAATTAAAAAAAAGCCTAGCTCTGTTATATTGCTCTTTCCCTGGAAGCTTATTGACTTTTCATTTCTTGCTTTTTGAGTTTGCGTATTAATATGCTTTCACTGTGGAAGAAAGAATTGGATGCTTTGTTATACTGCACTCTTCCTGTGGCAGTAACTCATTCCTCCACATAATAAATCCACGTTCAGTTTGGATGAACCCCAGCTGAAATTCTAAGACTGAAAACACTTGAAACCTTAATATGGATTTGAACTGTTTGTGCTCTGAGCCGAATCAAAGCTTTGAATCCACATGCATCTGAATCTTGGGGAAGTTCAGAGCTAATTGAAGGCTTTAGGCTGGTGTTTATAATAAATTCTGATTTTGAAGGGACAGGATACTCTTCATATAGCCAAAGATGTTTTTGTAATTTGGAGGCACAAGGGATTTGCACTTCAGAGTCAGAGAAGTGCTTTTGAAAATCCCACCCGTAAGGGATATTAATGAAACAGGAAGAAATATGTGCATAAAAGGTCAAAGACATAAGGCTAACAGAAAACAGAAGTCTCTACTGTTAAAAAAAACCTGATAACAAGAAACAGGAATGTGCTATGGAGTTAACTTGTGAAAAGGCATGATGCTTTCTTGGCAGAAGAGCCCTAAGTGGCTGTAATGACTTATTTTGCATTGGGCTGAATTACCTAGTGAAAGCAGAACGGTCCCTGGTGAGCTGAGTAAAGCAAAGGGGGTGCTGTATTGTGCTGTTCTCTGGATCCATAGGTTTGCAGCGCACGGAGTCCAGACTGCATCCCTCCCCTTCCCGAAGAGCAAGTAAGGTCCTGCCTGCCTCACTCAAGACTCCCTTTACCAGGAGTCCAAAATCTTTTGGTTTATATAAACCCTTGATGTTGCCTCAGAAGGGGCCAAGAGAGCAAAGGAAGGTGTCTTTGTTGTGGCACGAATATTTGTCATGGACAAAGGTGTTGGATGTTTCACTGTGTAGAGTCAGGCCTCTTATTTGAAAGCCTAAATATAGACTAAGGTACAGTAAGCACCAGTGGGAAATGAGGTTGAGGAGGACAGGGGTTTTCATGAGCATCTCTTCCTTTTGTTAGTCTGGTGATACTAAAGGGAATAAAAAGAAATAGCAGGGGGATAGGTTTTGGGTTTTGTTTTTTTTTAACCCCAACAGTTATAGCAAGTATAATAAAAATATTTGCATGTTTTTTTTCTTTCTTCTTTTCAAGACACTGCAGAAGTTTCAGTGAATTATGATTACTCTCAAGAAGAGACTGATTCTTCAGAGAACACCTTGCACCCAGACTTTGCAAAAGTAATGGATGTTATATTTGTCTTTACAAGCTTAGTGGAAAGTGCTATCTAGGTGAAAAACGCCTGCCAATAGATGTCATAAATATTATGAAAGGTTTGAAAATATAGCACAGCCCATTGTGATTGTTAAAACTACGACAAATGACAGGAATAATTTTTTTCTGAACAGCTGATGGCTTTGTTTAAATGAGAAAAGCTGCGCTGTGGTTTGATTTAGACCTGTGAAGTCAGTAAGGATCTGGTCCCTGCAGTTATCTGTGAAATATTGACTCTCTTTAACTGCATTTCAGAAGACTTTAGCCCTTGGAGAGACAGGGTTTCCTGTGTGACTTGCAAGGAAACAAGCTGTGAACTGCTCATCACCTTCTGTAATTTCATTGAAAGATGCATGTAGTATCAGGGGAGGCATTGTGTTTTCTGGATCTCATAAACTGCTTCGTGTGGAGGAGATAATTGTAGACAGTGCTAAGAAGTTTTTGATGAAAAGCTAAATTGGAAATATTTCACTGCTTTTTCTTAAATGAATGCATAATGTTTGTAGTCTTCTGTCAGTGAGCTTCTGTAGATACTATCTCTCTACGCAGCCAAATGCTATTTGAGGATGTTACTCCCACAGATTTGAACTGAAAGCTGTATATGCAAATGAGGACAGAATTTGGTCTACATCTTACTTTAGGTTGTATTCATATATATGAAGTCGTCACATAGAATTTAAAAACAAGAAAACCAAACCAACAACAAACCCAAAATAAAAACAAAACAGCCAACCAACCAGATAAAATCTAACAGTTCATTAAGGATAATGGCAGTATCTGATCATCTGGTTTGTGGATAGATAATTTCCAATGGTTTAGTTAATGCAGGTATTTCAAAGGTATATCAAAATTATATCAAAAGACTACTATTGGCCTGCAGGTGGCTTCAGGAAGTTGTTGAGTTGGTTTTATCAGAGCGAGTTTATTATTAACTTAGGCATGTGTCCGTCAGAAATAAAATGGGTGTGAGTGGTCCTGCCTTGTGGCAGGAGAGGACTCCCAGCCTTGCTTCTGGGTGACCCGCTGCACTCCGTGTGCCTGCCCACCTGTGAGCCTGGGCTGCACTTTCCTGCTCCCCTTTCTGCCCTTAACGCTGACACAAGTGTTTTCTGTGGGGGTGGTTTTTTTTTTTTCCTTCTTCCTCAACTTGACAATCCCTAAATTCAGTGCAGCGATCCACCATTCTGACATCTTACACTGTGGATTCCTTACTAACAGATATGAACTTGAATTACTCAATTGATCTATTTTGAGGTTTCTTAGAAGTATATCATGGCCTGAAAATTCCTGCTTCACAAGCATGTAACCTTCAAAGAGTGCTTGAAGGTGCTTTGGGATAACTACTGCAGAAATGAGAAGTGTTACAAGTGAAACATTGATCATTCATTTAGAAGTCTAACAACTCTATGGATTTCTGTTCTTATGCAGAAAACTAATTTATTATCTGTCATCGCAGTACATTACAGAAACAGAAGAAACAGTGAAAGCCTCTCGAAATACAGAGCGACTAAACCTTTTCTCTTTGGATCCTGATATAGCAGTAAGTGAAATAATATTTTTTTAAGCTCTTAGAAGTGTTAAAATACATGTGGGCTGAGCTAACTGGGTTAGCTAAGCCACTAGAGTGGACTGGAGATCAGCAAGCAACTGGGTATACCCGAGACTTCAGCTTTGAAGGGTGAGGGGAGCTATCTCTAGTCAGTAAAGATTTCTGTATAGACTCTGCCCGTGTCTGATCACAGAGCGGTTGAGGATGGAAGTGACCTCTGGAGGGCACCTAGTCCAGTCTAGCTAAACTTTGACTGGAGGTCATCTGCTCCAGTCTAGCTAAGCTTTGAATTGTTAAAGCAAGCTGGAAATATTGCAGGAGGGAACCTTCTCTTGGACTGGGAAAGTTACAAGAACAGTGTTTTTATTGTTATACAGTACACTGAATTTAACTACAAAAATGTGAATGGATATAAAAAGCAGTGGGAAGGTACGGTCAGAAGTACAAGGGGCTATCTATGTGAAAAAATTTAGCTGGAAGTGTAGGAAGTGCAGGTTGCTTTTCTTTTTGTCTTCAGTTTCCTTGTCATTTAGTGAAAGTTCATAATTCAAATAATGTTATTCTTTGCACTGAATGTACATTTTTGGTGATTTAACTGGAAACTTTAGTTAAAAAGAAGACTTAAGTAAAATTGGGTTCAGTATATATTCAAATTTGAACCTGTTGTCAATCAACGGTAGCACCATTATAAAAAATATTAAGCAAATTGAAATAACGATGAGTTGCTTAAGGAAGGAGAAAGGAGGGGAAAGGTATAAAATCTAATCCTAAAATGTGGTGTTATCATCTGAAAATATGAGGCTGTTTAGCTTTTAGTTTCCTCATATAGATTAACATTTCAGAAGCAGTCAATAAACAAGAAAAAAGTCTGTTCTAAAGTTACAGGATCCCTAATTCTGCCTCTGACATTATATATGTTCTCAGGCAATCTTTTTGCTTTGCTTCCTGATCTACGAATTAGGAATAACACTCATTTACAATAGTAATGTGAAGCTATCAGCAGTGATTTTTTTGAGATTTTCAGGTGCTTCATTGATTGTCAAGACCTTTAACAAACTTAGTTTTGGAATGCCATGCTGTTCCTATGTATAACAAATCGCCCAACTTATTTCAGTCATTGAATCCTCAGAAAAAGGAATTGCCAGGGGCAAACTCAGTGCTCAAGCCATTTGAAGAAAAGCCTGCAAAGAGGATCCTGGTAACTTGCAAATCCCTCAGTTTGAATCTCCAGGCCTGTGTTACTGAAAATGAAAATGATCCTTCAACCAATGTAAGCTTTACTTATTTCCCTGCAATTTTTCTTTTTTTTTTT
>VXAK01002348.1:56951-131735 GCA_013399435.1 Arenaria interpres
TTTTTTTTCTTTTCTTTCCCCTCTCTTTCTGTGTACTTCCTATTTTGGAAAGAAAAGGTAAAAGGCAAGTTGTATTATGCACACATACTGCATTCACTCCTCCTCTGCCCATCCCTTTGAATTGAATAATAAAACTGATAAACTTCTCAGTAAGTATTTTGAAGCTGATTTAGATTTTAGACTTTTAGCTACAGT
Source organism: Arenaria interpres (assembly GCA_013399435.1). Taxonomy (NCBI): domain Eukaryota; kingdom Metazoa; phylum Chordata; class Aves; order Charadriiformes; family Scolopacidae; genus Arenaria; species Arenaria interpres. The sequence goes on from VXAK01002348.1 coordinate 57,147, forward strand.
TCATTGAGGAATTAAAAATTTTAAAATCCTTGAGGATTCTTAAGAATTGCTATAAGAAGAACAAGTTTAAAATGCCAAGACCTATGTAGGGAGGCAACTGAGTATCAGTTGCTGGTGAACTGTTTTCCGGAGAGAGACCAGGAACCAAGCAGATTAAATTACAGAAGGGAAGGCAAAATGAATGCAAAATAGACTGGATGCTTCATCTAGTGGAACAGCCCAGCTAACATCAGGACAAATCAGAAAATTTTGCTTGTTCTTATTTAGGAAAAAATGGCAGGGGAAAGTGACATGTAGCTGCTAGTCCATAGCTTTTAGTCAGTTCTCCTCTGAAGCAGGAAAGTTTTGGGAAATTAGTGTCCTGGCAACTCAACTTTCATACATTACATATTGAGGCATTGATTTTTTTTTTTAATTTTTTTTTTTTTTATCATTTGAAGATGACCTCTACAATGATGCATATTCAGCATGATGTAATCAATACTCTTGTTTTGGCAGACTGGAATAACTGTTTAAATGAAGTCATGATAACTGTACCAAGGGCATACAACAATTCACCACAGAGACTGAAAAAGCATAGAATATTCTACCTGCTGTGTGTTGTTCCTTATCTCCAAAGTTTTAAGATTATGATTTCTGGACAACTCAGAAGGTCTTATTCTAAGACTCATTAATTTCATATTATGGAGGCGCTTTGAAGGTTACTTAGAGTCATAGGACTCAGTTCCCTGGTACTATGTGATAGAATAAGTGGCTACTGTCAGAGCAATTTGAATGCTCTTGGTTTTGTAGCAAAATGGAACATGTGTTTCCCACAGAATAATACACCCACACATTTGTGTTTGTACCAGTAAACATTTTTCATCTACTTAAATTTGTCATCTTTGTACTGCATTTCTGACGATCCCTGGAAAGCCCACCCTCATTCTTCTTTCTTTTTCTTTAATTCTCTCTGTTCATTTATTCTAATAATTATCTGTGACAAATACATTTGTTTTTTAATCTTCGAGTTTCTAAGTTAGCTGTCAATTACTCTTCTGTCACATTGTTAACAAACTGCCTTTAAAAGCCCCTAAACCACATGGTTGGAAACGACCTTTGGCAAGTGTGTGTGTGTGAATGTGTGTTTTTAATGGATCTCATAATTTGTAAATAATGATTGTTTGCTTTCTTTTTTCCTAGCCTTAGGAACCTATTAAGAGAGTTTACCCCACTAGTCTCAGTTACTGCAATATTATGTTTCTGGTATTTTCTCCAGGTAGAGCCGTTCTTTGTGAGCGTGGCGCTGTATGATGTCAGGGATGGCAGGAAGATCTCTGCTGATTTTCACGTGGATTTGAACCACACACTCGTTAGACAGATGATTTCAGCTTCCTCATTGTCATTAGAAAATGGCACTGTTGACAATATAAACTCAAGTGAAACGGAAGAACCGCAGGTCAAGGGGTTCCCAGAAGAATGGCTGAAATACCCAAAACAGGTATTTCATGTGTGACTTAGTGACGTGTGACTTAATTTAGTTCAGTAGCAGTCTCATTTTGATCAGAGCATTTATTTGTACTACCAGTGGTTCTTATTTTCAAAAATACTCTGGTTTTGTGTATCAGTGGTACTTGTATACAGATGCTTGATTTTTGAGCTCCTTGTATAGACCTTAAAACCTTTTACAATCAAAACTTTGAAAAAAAAAGTTAGTCTGTTGGAGAACCCACCCACATTTCCTGTGCTCTTTGGTTTCGTTTGCTGACTTCTCCCAAACCAGCCAAACAAAATCGCAACTTAAAGCGACACCTAGATGCTGCATTAATCTCAAAATACTTCCACATTCTTGCTGTTGCTGTAAGCCGCACCCTGAAACCCCACGCATTACCTTTTCTTCTCCCTGTCATTCCCCTGCGGTGTGACTGACTGAGGCCAGCGTTTAAGTGCTGACCAAGAGGAACAGTTAGGTCAGGTGATGCTACTGTGGTCATACTGCTGTTTGACTTGAGTCAGTCTGTTCGCAAGGTGCTGCTTGTGCACAAGCTACTTCAGCACCAGCACAGAGATTTTATTTTCCATCTGGCTGTATTGAATATGTAGAGATGTTAATCTTCAATAATCCTTTCTGAATTTGTTTTGTTACTGTTTCCATGAACAGAGGGCACTGGCTCATTTTTCCGGTATTGCTATATACCATTTAACTGTTCTCTCTTTTATCCACAGGCGCTTTTCTCCATAAGCAATCCTCATTCTGAGATAGTATTAGTGGCAAAAATAGAAAAGGTGCTTACGGGAAACATTGCCAGTAGTGCTGAACCTTACATTAAGAATCCTGATTCTTTTAAGGTAATGTAACAGGAGCATCAGTTTGTTCCTTGTTAGCTTCAGCCTGTTGGAAGCTGAAGACTTTGCAAATTGTGCTCACAAGTGTCACCAGTGTGTGGTTGCTGAACAGGACGAGCTCACAGGAGGCCCACATCTAAGAAAGCAAATGGCCAAGTTCCATTGACTGAATGAATGAAGTACCATTTGTCTGCAACATACAAATGCATTCATGGTGCATTCCTATGCTAGTTATGTCTCAGCAGAGCAAAATTCTCTTTCAGCAGTCTTTTAGGAATTATGAGTTAGAGCACTTCATATATGTGAAAAGTTGGGGTAGGCATCTGTTACTTGCTGAGAGCAGGCAGTGAATCTGCATTGGGTATATTACAGAAAACCAGAAAAATAACTGTAACTAACACAGTTCTGACTAAAGGGATGGTGAAGGGATTTAATTTGTCAGTATCATCATATTCATCTATGATATCTTTGCTGTCCACCCAGGACCTTCTGTATCAGGCAGTATCAGGCTACGTTTTTTTAGGGACACTATAGCCTCTTCAGAAGAGGGGTGCTTGGATGTACTCTGTGCTGCATTTCAGATATTATAATGATATCGATGAAATAATTCATATTTTCTTTTTTGTAGTGTGCACAGAAAGTGTTAAAATCCAATAAACAGTTCTGCAGCAAGCTGGGGAAATACCGTATGCCATTTGCTTGGTCGGTGAGGTATGTATTATTCTTTTTATAAGCGTCTTGTAGGTTATTCTGTTCTTGGACTTCTGTGGCTTCTGACCACGGCAGGCCAGGTGGAGAGCTGCCTGAAGCTGTAGGGAGGAAGGAGAAGTGAGTGCTGGGTGGAAAAAGTCCCACCGTGGCATTGCCCATGACCATGAGGGACAGCTGTACGGCTGTGGGCTTCTGGTGTGGAGGTATGGAGCAACCAGAAGTGCACAGTTTCCCCTGCCACGCAGAGCAGAAAGCTTGTGACTTTAGAATATGGTGCTTAGATGGCAAAGAAGAAAACATTCAGTAAGGTACAGCCGTTTGAAGAGTTCATTTATTTTTTATTGACATACATTTTTGTCAATATCCAGTAGGAACAGGAGAAGTATGTGCGTGCTCAAGAGAAAGGCAGATAATGTGCTCTGATCTGTCATCACAAGCTCAAAGATACTCATTAATATTTACTACTACTGTGTAGCCAAAGGACCATTCATCAAAACTATATTGATGGGTGTCTCTGCGTTGACAGCGCTACATTTAGCATGGAATGGCGAGAGGCGCAGGCTTGACATTAGTCTGACTTGAGGTTTTTTTATTAACTCTGTCCTGTCTGCCTGTGGTCTGTGGAGGTGTGTGTCCTGTGCAACTCAGTCGTTGCTGTAGCTATCTTTAGGTGGCACGTTGATTTTCACTAGTTCAGAGTCTGCCAAGTCACTCTTGCATGTGGATAGGGCTTAAACTTTTTTCCACATCTTCAGCAAATCTTATCTCAGAGTGTTTTTTGGAAAAAAATAACAACCAAAAGAACAACAAAACCAGAAAGATTCTGTTTCTTATTTTGAAGGAAATACGTTTCCCTTTGATAGGATTCTCCAAGGGGCAATCCCTGTTGCCTGTGGGTGAGAGGGAGTAGGAGGAACAGGGTTTGGGCTGTGCCATCCTATTCTGTAGGCGGACGCTGGGCTGTGTATGCGCCGTGGCTGCGCTGCTTAAGCATGTTATGTAGTACTGGTCCTCGGCCCAAAATTGTAGCTGCAGATCTGCATGTGCTCTGCCTAAGAGAAGTCTAACAGGTATGAATGTTTTTACTTCTATCCCCGTAAGGTGGATAACACATTAAACACCTGTCAAGCTGGGGTGCGCTGAGAAAATGGTGCTTTTCGGAAGATTCTTCTCTCAGTTCCATGTTATTTCAGATATTTTATCATTAAAATACCAGTTGGCAACTCCTTGGTCATCTGAGACATAGTGTTATAGCTGTATTAATTTATTTTTTAATAACAGGCCACTTTGATTTGGAGTAAGGAATAAAATCTTGATTAGATCAAGCTTGATTAACAAATAGTGCTCCACCAGATTTAAACCTGCATATGAGTTTTTCAGGTTCTAGTAACATGTTATATGACAGCAGCGGTTTCCAGTCACCACAACCATGTGAGCAGAAGCATTTTATATAGATGGATTGCTCTGCTTAGCTACTATTCATCAAAGTTGAGCACAGCGGTTGCTGCTGCTGCACTCAACACTGTATAGGATAAAGGAACAGACATTGTCTTTTTGGGAATTCCATGCAGATTGGTTAACTGGCACAGGCTGAAAATGGGACAAAGGACATAAGGCAGGATGAGAGCAATAGAGCTCTGTCTGAGAGGAGTGTGGTGCTCAGTACACTGGGTATGAGAATACCTGGGAGTCTGAACCTTCCTCGGTCTTTGAGACTTTTTGCCAATGGAAACCCTTGGGTCTAGTCCCATACTTTTTCAGTTTCAGAGATGGCAATGACCTGTTTCAGTAGGTATTCTCTCCAAAATTACAGGCTGCTTTTTCAATATGCAGTCCACAGTCTTAGAAAATAAAATCAAAAAGATCTCCACGTCATACATTTTTGCTTTCCCTGGGACAGCATCAGATCGTGCCTAAATATGGTTGCCTGGCCAATATTTCTGGCTGTGATTTCCCAAATATAAATTGGAATATAGACTTGTGGTGTTAGCAAATGCACAGTGAGTTCAACATTTTGCAGACTTACTGTGTGTGCGTTACACAGGTGGCCTGCATGTGGGCAGAGGACATAGGTGGGTTTGTGGACATCCCTCAGGTCCAGCAGGCAGTATTGTTTGAATGGTGTCCTAATTCAGTGCTTCACTGCCCATGCCATTACAAAGCTTTCCTCCCATCTGTAGAATTAATTACAGAAAATATACTTGGGTGTGTTTATCAGCTCTTAAAGTTTTTCATTATAAATCACATGAGATAACATAGTTTAAAAATCATTGACTAAATATAGCACATGTATGAACTTGTTGTTATCAGTGATGTTGCAGAAGGAATTTATTTAGTTCATTGGGACAAATTCTGCATTGATGTACATCTGTTTGTGTATTAGCATTACTCAGGACTCTTTTTGGTAAAAGCAAAGTATAATTTGGCCCTGTAAAACCTATTTCTATTTTCACAGCTTGAAATGAGAAGTTTCCACAGGAGGCTATCACTCTACAGGGAAAAAATGGTTTGGCTATGATAAATAACAAAACCCTGGGTTTGGAAATGTGTTTTCCAGTTATTTCATTCTGGCATTAACCACACTCCTGTTTTTGTGTGGAAATTTTCCCCCCTTAAAGCAGTTACAGATGGCCACAGTGTGATTTTTACATACCCATTCACCGAGCCAAAATCTTGACAGTTGAGTACTGTGCATGTGACCGAAACTCTGAATTAGCTTATGTGGCATCCAGTTTGTTAGCATCATTCAAAAGCATGACTCAGGGTTCCTCCCTGATTTCTTGCTGGCGTTGGTGGTATCTGGTGTCTGTATGCTCTTGCAGGTATAATTACGGTATGTGTTAGAATTACAGTGTGTCAAATTCATCTTCCATTCTCATATTCCTGCCAGAACTGCCAAAGTTTGCAAATATGTGCCTGAACTACATATTGTAGATATGCAGAAACTTCATTCACAGAGATTAGTTTTTTACACTCTGCTGTTCCTTCAAACCTTCTCCACCCTCATAAAATTCATGTTTTAGAGCCTAATGGTTTAATCCTTTAACATGTTGGGCAGCTGCTGGTTCAGTTCTCACCTGGTGTAGATTGATGTAGCTGAAGGTAGTGAGGCTGCACTGATTTACAGTAGCTGCAGATCTCACAATGAATCTCCAGCCCTAGAGGTGAGCATTTTTCCCACAAATCATAAGCCACTACTTAAAAAGTAGCTTTTTCAATGTTAAATTATGAACATTGTGTAGGTTTTCCATGCTTTAAGAATTTTTATGATTGTGGAATATCAGCTAACAATGTCAGAACAGTAGAGTTGTAGAAACACTTGAAATACTGAGATGATGTTTCACTTTCTTTAGTGAAATCTGTTCATTTATTTTCCCCTAAATTAACACCTTCAGAATCTCTTCAGGATTTTATTTCTATGAATTTTTTCTTACTAAGATCTCTCTGTAACCAACACCAAGGAATCATTAATATATTAGAGAAATATTGGAGTCCTGGATTGCAGAAGTGTTCTATTACATTTCCTTTTCTTTGCTGTGATGGTGGTCATTCTCAAATGTCTTCAGTATGGTCACCGTGACAAGGATCACTTTTGTTCCACCTGCGTTCAGCAGCCTGAAAGGATCTAGCAAAACATGGGATTGTGATTACTTAACTGCAGGCATAATACTTGCTGCTCTGGCAACTCTTCAACTTTAATGAGCTAGGGGAACAGAGACACCAGTATGGTGTGACCAGCACAAAGCCATCTGACTCTTCCCTCGGTGCACAAAACATACCTGGTTTTAAGAAGAATTACCAGGGTTTCAATGGACATCTAATTTGCTCTTGTAGTGGCAAGAGCTTTACCTTATTAAGGTATTCTGTGTAAGTTGGAGGGATACAAATATCTGTTTTGTAGTGTGGATACCTGGTTTCATGCCTTTAATTTTGTCCTGAGTGTGTTATTTAGGCTGGGGTATTCTGCTGAACTGACGAGGAACAGTTCTAGAGGTAGGGCATAAGATACCGAGGGAGCACTGATGCTGGGGAAGAGTGGTTGTAGGCAGGAGGACTCTAAAACCCTTCTGACTCCACATCAGAGTGGCCAGAGTGGAGGAGGTGATGATGCTGTGTCCCTGAGCCTCCCGGGAGGCAGTGATAGGTGCTCATCACCAATGACCCGGAGTGAGCTACTGCCAGCATGGACCTGGTTCTTTTTCCTTCTACACTATGGACACCCCCAGCCCTGCTGTGCTGTGCAGTAGTTTGTTCGGTGTCAGAGCCTGCACGGGAATTAGTTAATAAGTTGCAGCAGAGCCTGGTTTTGCTCAGCATCACGTTGCAGAGCCCAGTGGCACAGCGGAAATAACTCACCGAATGTTTTAGTTAGTCTCTGTTAAGAGTCTGGAAAGGACGTAGTGCTGAGTCCAAGAAACATCAGTGTCACCAATACTGTAGTAATTATTAAATTTTATCTTTTTTTTCTTTCTTTTTTTTTTTATCTGACAGCAGTTTAATAGGATTTGTAAAGTGGTGGCTGCCAGAAATCAGATCTGGTTTCTCTGTAATAACAAGATTTTTGACATGATGTGTTGGTGTGGACCTTATTCACTCTAACTGCTGGAGGCAAAAATCTGATAGAAGAGAGTTGATTATTCTCTACAGTTACAAGGAAATTAAGTAGTGGTGCTTCTCTCAGTTAATTAAGTTAAGACACGGTGCATTTATACTTATCCTTGGGATCCTCTTCCAAAGGTTTACTCCATTATTTTGCATCTGGCAACAATTTATGCTGGCACCAATTCTTCTTGCTGGCAGTGGAACAGAGAAGTAAATTAAGGAAGCAAGATTGGCCAAATGATTCACAAAACAGCACTTAGTGTCAAGAACATTTTACTTTTGTTAAGAAATGTTTTTACATACTACCGTTGATTCCAAGGGTCATTAATTTGGGTAGCTGTTACATTATCCAGTCCAGCCAGCATGTGTGACCCTTGGGGATATACAAAGGGCACTGGAATGTCTTAATTAACTCCTGCAAGTGTCAATGAGCAGGAATGGAAATATCTGGGAACGTTTTCCTGTGCTCACAACAGCTAATACTTACTGCTCCCAGTTACAGACGGATATCCTTTTTTTCCATTTCACTTGGCACTTTGTAGCTAGTTCACCAAAAATGTAGTCAATGCTCCACAAACTTGTTTTGTGAAGGAAAGCTAAGCCCTGGTGAGTGGGTGTCATGCTCCTGGAGGACACAGAACAGACTTATTGCACAGGAAGATTCAGTAGAAGTCTTTAACCTGGTTCTGCAAGAGCGTACATTTCTTTACGTGGTAAGATGTAGTGGTTGGGATTTGTCGTCTTGCCATGATTTCTGTTATTTAAAATTGTCATGATCTTCATTGGATAATAACTTCTTGGATGAAGCTACCTACTGATGTAATGAATTCTTCAAAATGCTTCCTTGAAATAAGGAGAAGGCAGCATTGGAACCAGGGTGATGGAGGGGTGGGTGGGACATCGGGCTGGCTCCGGTGAGGTGCTGTGCACTTCCAGTTCTCTCGAGTGAGACTTGGCTACAGAAGAGGGGAAAAAATGGTGGATGCTGAACTCTATGGCAATCTGTTCTGGCATTAAACCCCAGCAGCTTCCAATTGTGAGCAGTCACACTGCACCTGAGGTCAGTGGGGACTGTCTGCATCACGTCAGATTAGACAAGGTCTTAAGTCTTCGCAGGACTGGGACTGCACATTCGAGTAACCTGAAACTGCCTGTGTTTCTGCAAATGTACGGCTCGGAAGAGCTGTCTTGTGTGAAGCTCTGCAGGGGGCCTTAGCAGTTGTGTAAGAATTTATATCATAACCTAGTTAAAAGATTACATGACAATTTCAAATGTTCAAATATATATGGGTAAGTGTTAATAAACATGTCATTTTTTCTTTCTTTGTAGACCAGTGTTTAAAGATAATCAGGGAAATGTTGACAGAGACTCCCGATTCTCACCTTTATTCAGACAAGAAAGTAATAAGATTTCCATGGAAGATTTGATTAAACTAATAGCAGAATACAGAAGGTAAGGAACAGTTTTTAATTCGGTTTGAGAAGGAATAAAAGCTTTATAAAGCTGTGCAGAATAATTTTCACAGCTTTTTTTTCTTCATTTAACAGTGTGCTGAAGTGACCATATTAAATTAGTGTTTTTCACATTAGCCTACCACCTGCCAAAGAGTGCTTTAGGCTGGACTTTCCAGGAAAGCTGAAATGTTATTTGGAACATTAATAAATATTATTATAACCTAAAGATAGTGATTCCTTAAATTAGCTTCCATCAGGTGAAGTAACCAACAAGAGAACATTATCTCAGGGGAGAAAAAAAGGAAGGGGGGGGTGGAGAAAGGGAGAAAAGTGTAAAAGTATTCTTTAATGGTTTCCTTACTCCTTGCTTTTGTTTGTTAGAGTCTCCATGACAAACTGCAAAGTGGACATTGGAAGGAAAAAACTTCTCCAAATGTTTGACAGTGTGTAAATTAGTGAATAGCGGTTTGGCTGGATAGTCTTCCACACAGGTGTAAATCAGGTTAATTATAGAGCAGAGTCTTTGTTTATACTGGATAAGTGACATGAGAATTGAACCATGAATTTCCTGACCCTTCTACTATAAATGTGCCTAGAAATGAACTATGTAACTTCTCCTGTTTTATTTATTTAAAAACAGATCGTAGAAAGATTTAATATCAACTACAGGGATTAGATCGGGCCTCTTATGCCATCTTACTATTACTGGTCAGGAAACTTTACTGAAATCCTCACTACTCTAATAAGAGTCACCACTGCTGGGTCTGTCTAAAGCATTTCCTAGATAAAGGGAGTTTAGCATCACTGTTTTACCTTTTCTCAAATTGCTTGGGCATGAGGAATATGTCTTGGTCCTTTTTCAGCGTGGCACTTGCAGAAGCCATGATGCTGTGAATGCCTTTCAGCTCAGTGGTCACTGAATTCCTTCTAGAGAACATTTGATTCAGATTTTAGAAAGAAAAAGATTTGAGTTGAGTTTAATGGCCAACAGGTGTATGTTAAATGTGTTTAATATATATTTATATCTTAAATCAGAGTCTGTTTATCACTTGAGATTAATTCCTATGATGGGTCTTCTCTCCCTTGTTCTAATTTTCTAAAATGTTTTCGTTTCTGTCATTGCAGAGCAGAGAAGATTAGCAAAATACAGACCATACCTGGCTGTTTGGAGATTGCGGTTGATTGTGTTCCTTTGGAACATCCAAGTATGATTCCACTTTATAATTAATTATTATAATTAAAAAGGACATTGTCATAGACTTTCCAGGCATAATTGCTACCTTGAGACAGTTCTGATAGAAGTGGCTATTGTTGTATAGAAAAATGTATGCAGGGGAGTGTTCTTGATTTGTTTTCCTGAATTATACCATTCTTTGTTTCATCCTGCACCTAGCCAGATATACCCAGGGGTATGGAACACAACATGCTCAATCCACATGTGGTGAAAGTCCAAGGACCACTTTTGGTATTAGGCCAAAGAACTGAATGGACTTCTGTAGCTTGAGTTTAATGGTCCCGCACTATTGATGGGCTGTAGTGCTCATATCCTCCAAGAATTAGCACATATGGTTTCAAGAATGCAGACTAGGTGGAGGACTTACTTCAGAGGCCACTCTGGCATCAGCGTAGCAACTGCTAAGACAGATGCTTTTAACTTGTTCATTTTTTCTCTTTTTAAATTTTCTGTTTCACAGGCTGCCTTTCTGTGACCCGCTGTTGCAAAAAGCTCAGGTTCATTGAATTCCTCTGAAGTCTTTATACCATCTTCATATTGCATTAGATAAAAAAAAAAAAGTTTCACTAACTTTTTAACTAAAACTTAACTAAAAGAAATTTTTAGTTTTTGAAATTGAAACAAGCTGATAGCTCGGAGTAGGCAGAATGGTCCAAAGCAGCTTGGGCCTTTGCTGTTACCTGACTCGCTGTGCACTGCGGCCAGATCAAAGTCTGACTTTAAAGGGTATGTGTTAGTAAAGTGCCCAGTTCCTGTGGAAAGTCAACGAAAATTCCCTCACTCTAAGGAGTAACAGCTTAAACATTTGTTTGATATGGGGAAAATGTGTCTTACTCTGAATAAGGCTGTAAAATAATTTTAAAACTGCCAGAAAACTTTCATGCTGTAGGACTCATTAAAATCTCCATGAAAACACTTCTTGACTTCAGCCAGCTCTGAAGGAAGTGTTGTCATTTTAGTAGCCATAGAATCATAGAATTGTCTAGATTGGAAGGGACCTTTAAGATCATCTAGTCCCACCATCAACCTAACTCTGATAGAACTGGTTACAGGAATGGTTTTTGTTACGACATCTCCTTCCCACCCAAAATAAGTCATGCTAGGCTAGTGCTAAAATCCTTTATTGCCAAGAAAAGCCGCTCAAAATGAAGTTGGCCAAAGATCTTGTCAAGAATTTGCCAGTACGTTTTTGTCTCCAGGGTCCAACACTGCACTGCTTCACATTAGCATCGATTTGCATTAAACAACAGAAGTAGGTCTTTGTTTTTATAAGACTTTACTTACTATAGCTACAACAAGAGCTGGAGCCAGTGGTGTATCAGATGATGCTGTCTGACAGTGTTTAACCTGAAACCAAACTTCTGCCTTTTCTGCTACATGGGGGGGAAGCCAAACTCGCACGGCTCTAGCAAAGGGGGAGAGAGAAAAAGCTTCCCGAAGGTCCCACCTGTGCTGCGTGGTCCCCGCTGCTTGTCCTTTGTGCTGCAAGGTCGGGGCCCCGAAGCTGGGAGTAGGGCCAGGCTTTCCCCCTGCTTTCCCTGCTATAATTCCATTAAAACCCTGAACTCTGAAGCCGCATTCTTGTGGGAGGCATCAGGAAGAGTAGCTTGTAGCTGAGGGCCCCGTGGGTGGTGGCAAAGGGGGCTGTTGCCCCTGTGTACATGTCTGTGCGGTGGGAGAGCAGCCCAGAGATGCCAGACTATCACAAGTGGCCGTAGGAGTCTGCATCTCCAGCTGGCTTCTTCCTGTCACTGCTGCCTCTTCTCACTCTTACAGGCTATCGCTGCTCCTCCCATCTGAGCTACTGCTATTTAAAAACTTCATTTATTGCTCACTACCCTTTCTGTGTTCTGGTCAACACTGTTTCTATTTCCCTGTGGATTTTCTACAGGCCACTGAAAGTGGAGGGCACAGACAGGCTTCTGCAGAGATGCCTTAGCACTGCATTCTAATCCTTGGGTTGGTCCCTGGATTTCTCTAATGAAAACCAAAGTTAATGATGTTCAAAACCAGACACAATCAGAATGCTTATATATCAAGTTTGAGGGGCAGCCGGCCAGATTATAAGACGTAATGCATCCTTATATTTTCAGATGGTTTGTTTGAGATTTGCTCAAACAGAAAGGTGCTCATCTTCGCCTTGTAGGCCAAGAGCAATGATCAGAATCTCCCAGGTCCTGGGAATGTTAGTAGCAGAAGAGCAAAACTTCAAAAGTGACTCTGAGTATCTTCACTGACCAGCAGAGGAATTTGAGTGATGGTGTACAGGGAACTATTGCTGGTTCTGAGGAGAATAAACCTTCTCAAGGCTTCTCTACAGCTGGCGGTGGTCGCTGTTGGCTGACAAATGCAAGTGATTAAACTTAGATGTTCCCTTTTAATGCTGCTAATTTTGATGGGGAAAGACAGAAGTTGAATATCTAGATCTTTCCAGCTTAATTCAGGAGCTATGTCTGTTGGCTGCATACAAGTCAATTGGATACATTGGCCAAACAGCCCTTGAGTTCCCCATGCTGAGGTTAAATGTCTCACTGAATTAATGGCCCAGGCAGACAGAGTATACTCTATCCTTTTTTAATCTCTTCCTGTCTGGGTGACAGAGTGCCTCTTTTCATCTTCTGTTTCTTGATCTGATTTTTGTTATCCCAATTGCACCATATAATTAATCTAGTTCTGCACTACTTGTTTCTTCATTTCGTTTACTGTTATTAGATAATAGGAAAGCTTAAATGAGATATTGAGCTCTAAAATTAATTAGAAACAGCATCACAGCAGTATATTCTGTTGAAACTATCTGTATACCAGTGGTGCTGTTATGCTCAAATACTGTGTGTGTCAAATGAGGTATTCAGTGCTGTACTATTTAACTCAAGTGAGATAAACCATTTAAGGATGATACCTCATAATTGTTCTGAGGTAACATGGATGCAGGATTTAACGCAGGATTTGACCTCTTGCATCTCAGTATTACTTACTCTTTGCAAATTAAGGCAGGATTTTACTTGTTCTATGTCAATATTACTTATTCTTAGTAGCAAGACTGTAAAAACAAACATAATATGTAATGGTTTTCTTTTCTGTTCTTTTGAAGACTGTGTAACTTCGTCTTTTATTCCAATCAAGCCATTTAATGACATAAAGGAGCATCCACCTACAGTGGAAGTTGAGGAGTTTGTACAGGAATCAACGAAATATTCTCGACCTTACAGAGTATACAAGAACCAAATATACATATATCCAAAACACCTCAAGTATGATAGCCAAAAATTCTTCAACAAGGTACAGTATGTGACCAATTCAGTGGCCAACACTGGGTAGTAGTGTACTGTATGATCTCTCATTGGAATGAAGGAGTGCTCATCCTAAAGGAGGGGAAAATGGTGATGCGAATCACTGACTTTTGATCTTTTTCATTTTTTGCAATCATGTAACATTGGTACAATTTTAATGAAACGAATCTATGGATTAGTTTTAAGTTCTATCACTGATTCAAAGAGAGATGACGTGGTAATAGCTTTTTCACAATTTTAAGAAGGGCTGTATTTTAATGAAATGATGCATACAGATAAAATTCATCTGGATAATATTTGTAGTTCTTAAATGAAACTTGAGTGCTACTTGTGTTTTCATGGTGATTGAAAATTAGTTAAGGACAAGACACAGGTAAGTGCTGGTGACGCTATAGTCTGCTTCGACATAGTCAGTTTGAGGCCTGGCTTGTATTTTGCTAGATCTTGTTGGAAATACTATTTCTAGTGATATCACTGTGACTTCAAGGCATTTTAAATATTGGTATACCATCTGTATGTTTCTCCTAGATTTTGAAAACAGCTTATTTCAGCCCCTATAGTTTTTATGGGTGCCCCATTTTTGATCTAAGCTTTCATACCTTTCTGTCTTTTCAGGCACGGAATATAACAGTGTGCATTGAATTTAAAAGCTCTGATGAAGAAGGAGCGAAGTCACTGAAGGTGAGCTACAACAAGAGTATATTCAGAGAACAACGTTTCTGAGGACATTACTTACAAAACCCCTAAAATCAGGGCAATACTAACCCAGAACAATTAAAGAGTGAATGTTGTCATGCATCCTTCTACATATGCACTGTGGTTCTGTTCGATCCCAGCTGGTCGTAATGATCCCAGCTCACAGTGCCATTTTGCAGTGCCAGCTTTCTGACTGGTGGAGGGAAAAGAAGACAATATCAGAAAATGTAGCCATTTTTTACAATGCAACTTGCTTATTCTAAAATTTACCATTTACCCTTAGTTTTTCACTGAGCTCAGGACACTTGATTGAAAAGAGCGAGACACAAAATTAAAAGAACCTTAAACTTAACTCTTAACTTTGCTATTGATGAAGGGCTATTGCATAGTATTGGACTGTAGTTTCCCCACAAATAAACAAAGCTGTCATCACTCAATAATCAAGAGCATCCAGACTGGATGCTGCCAGCAAGGAGATTGTTAACTGGTGTAGCTTTTGTAACACCGAAAAGTCAGTAAAGGCATTGTATTGTGTATTGAACTGCATACAAGTGAAATAGCTTTTGTAAAGCTTTTTGTAGAAAACTCTGAAATTGATAATGGCAAGGAAGAAGTCTAAGGAGTCTGCCTTGCTTAGCAGAGTGTAGGGTAATTTTTGCAGAATCAATGGACTTTTACTGGAATCGTGTATAAAAAATTGCAGGTTTGAGCACTTAAAATATTTCTTTTAATATTTGATCAAAGTAATTATCAATCTTTCATGATACTGTTTTCAATGTACATGCATAGTAGATACACCAAGACTAATACCATCATCAGAATTTCACAATTTAATTAAAGCATGTTACTTTTATCAGTGTATTTATGGGAAGCCAGGTGGACCATTATTTACAACAGCAGCCTACACCGCTGTGCTACATCATTCCCAGAATCCTGATTTCTACGATGAGGTCAGTCTGCTTTTTCTTTCATTGAGTGTCTCCCAGTCCCACATGTTTGACAGTGAGACAGAAAAATACATGTAAAGAGTAGTTCTGTTACAATTGCTTGTGTATCTGCATGGGCCTCTGTTATGTAGATTTACATACAGTCTCATGTTTTGTTTTGTTTCGGTTTTTTTCTTAACTCAGTGAGTCCCTCTTTTGTGAGATGTTCTGAATACAGTTAAGATGCTGTAGAATTAATTAGGAACAGTCTAGCTCTCTAAAATGCACGTCTGGTTTACATTAAGGGTCCAGCTGCATCTCTGAATTTAATGGAAACAGTAAACATGATGATGAGAGGCGGAGCCAAATGTCAGAACAAATCCCTCTCTGAGAGATAAAATCTGCATTGGGGCATTTTTGTTGATCCAGTGGTCTGAACAGAATGTACAGTGATGTGCAGTGACTGCAGCATCAGTCATTTAGCTGGTGCTTTTGAGGATGCAGCTATAGAATAGAGTTCACAGGTTGGCCTTTGCCAAATGTTAGTCGCACATGCATCTTTACGTTTCACCGACACCACATATTGATTTCCCGGGCTTTCTGCAGGTGAACTTAATTTCACCCTTTCAGAGACTAGCGTGTTTGATGGCCTGTGAATCTCACGTCTCTGTTCTGGACTTTCCACTACTGCTTTATGGGTAGTGACGAGGCTGGCAACATTAGTATATAGCCAGCGTTTTCCAAACTGTGGGCTTCATCTCAGAAAAACTTTCTTTTTCAGTTAAAATATACACTTTGATAAAATGGCAGGCGCAAGACCAGCAAATAATGTACAAATACATGCGAAGTATCAATTTTAAGATTCGTGTTTAGGAACTGAGATGGAACTTAAAGCATTACATCTTCAGAGATCTTGAACCCCCATTACTCCTTTGCGAACAGTGTTTCATTTGGGTTTTAACACGTCCAAAAATGTCCTTCGTGTGATGCTAGTGAGCCATCTGGTTTGGGCAGATTACTTTCAACTTGAAGAGCAAGCTGAATTCAGATCTTAATAGCAGATTTGGCTGGAAGAGGTGTGCACCTGTCCTAAATGTTCCTAGTACAGCACGTGCAGTCTTTAAAAGAATATAGTATGTTATCAAGAAAGTTGTCTTAATCTCCGTGTGTGAGTGCCCATTTCATATCTATGTTTATGGTATTAGATTCTTACCCGTAAGCTGATTTAACAGTGGAAACATTTATCAACAATTTCTAAATCTTACTTTAAGCATAGGATTAGCTTGGATAAACTCTATCATAGCCCACAAGGGCAAGGGGTCTTTTTTTGTTAGTTCCTATGGTAACATGTTTTGATTACTTTGTATTTTTATTCCAATAGGTTAATAATGCCTCAAACCCAATCTGTAGGGATTCATGGATGACATGATATGGGATTTAACACTGAGCAGAAATCGTAAATACAAGTTTATTTTCATGTCAGCCTTTATTACTTGGTTTTTGCCATGAAATGATGATGAAGCAGTAACAGAGGTGTCATTTTGGTCATCCTGAAAATATGGGAATGGTGATAGCTATTTGTGGCTGCTGGAGTGCAAGTGATCACTTCTAAGCAGGGTGCATCATTCTGTAGTTCTGTCCTCTTTCATCTTACGCTCTTTCATCATAAATGCAAATATTCATCCATAAGACGGAGAGGACAAAAGCTGTTTTAAGTAGAAGTGATGGATGATCGTCCTTAACAATTTCCTTAAAAGAACATCTATTACCCATGCGGACAAACATTAACCAGTAAAGGCAGGCTGTACTTAGACCTCTGTGTAGAGATGTCAGTCATTGAGACCATCTCTGATGCCTGGTTTAATCAATTTTTAAACTAAAGCGAGGTGTAACATTTTACATTTCAGGTGAAAATTGAACTTCCCACTCAACTCCATAAGAAACACCACATTCTGTTTTCATTTTATCATGTCACCTGTGACATAAATGCAAAAGCTAATGCCAAAAAGAAAGAGGCTCTGGAAACACCAGGTACCTGTAGTAGAATTACTTTCAATTATAAATATAAATGATGTACATTCAAATAAGGATTGCAGAATTTCTGGCTGGATATTGTTGTCTTCCTTTGAACTTGAGAAGCCTGTTTTTCCAAAGAGTTATATTGATTTGTTCTTTGTACACAGTGGGATATGCATGGCTTCCTTTGTTGAAAGAAGCCCAGTTAGCTTCCCAAGAACACAATGTGCCAGTGGCAAGCAGTCTGCCTCCCAATTACTTGAGCCTTCAAGAACCAACCAGTGGAAAGGTATTAATTCATACTTTCATATTATCCCAACAGTGCAGAGCATTTCTTTGCAGATGTTTTATGTGAGATCAGATTTGCATTGGCACTTGCTTGGAAGTATAAATGATAAATAGGGTATCTGTTTTAGGATATTGCTGTGCATATCATTGAGTATATAAACTAATATACGTACCACTGAACCAAGAATTGTGTGTTGCTGATTCACAGGTGTACATGGAAAAAGTATATTTTGTAGCTGTGTATTCTGCAATATTATACTTAACTTTTCCAAAACGTGAATGAGAGTGGCCAGAAAGACCTCTTTTCACAAAGTCAGGCCATATGACATTCATTCTCCAGCTGACATAATCTACAATCATGATTCATTCTCCAGTTTTGTGGTTTGATATCATATTTTCCCTCTGATCCTGTCCAGCTTGGATTATTTCTGCCTCCTTGTGTTTGTTTCACTATTGTCATGAGGACAGGGTGGGGCAGTGATCTAGACCCTTGAATAATAATGTTCATGGGCTGAAAAGTGGGTTTGTATTGTATTAATTCTGTGGTTGTGGAAGCACAGTAGCCAGCACAGTTCACGCACGCACATGTGCAAAGCTATGCAGTGAAAATTTGATGCAGACTTGAATAAGTAGGAGATAAATGGGAAAACATATTTTTATTTGTTTTTGTTCTAATAGCAGATCGGCTGTGATGTAAAATGGGTAGATAGTGGGAAACCACTTTTCAAAGTCTCTACTTTTGTTGTATCAACAGTAAATACTCAGGTAAGCTGAATTTCCTTTTAGCTCTGTTACTTGCTTACAAACAAAAAGTGTCAAGGAATGTCTGAAAGATCTTTTTAAATCTTGTATAAATTTGTTTCTGACATTTAAAGGTTATTTGTAGAAGAGCAAGATGACAATGATGGAATACACACTTCAAGCAAAAATATTAATTATTTAAGATTATACCAACAGAAAAATCATTGAATATCAGTTTAAGCAGGAGGAAAGTAAATTGTGAGCACCAGGAAAAAAAAAAAAATCTGGCTATTGCAATCCCTTAGATTGTGAGGAAAAAATTAATTGCCCACAAAAATAAGTTGTATATGACAAGCGGTGCTGGCCAGTGGGTTGGGCTAAATAAGTTTACCTGTCTTTCTCTATCTAATATCTGGGGTAGTAGGGACCAAGTGAGTTCTTTGGTATCGTGGGTGATTGCTGTAACCAATTTATGAAGCAAGAATTTATGAATTCTAATCCTTTCTATAATATACGTTAACGTGAATGTTTATCATTCTAGGATCCATACCTGAATAACTTTTTCCATCAGTGCCAAGAACGGGAAAAGGATCTATCCCAGCCTCCTACCTCAAACTTTATCAATTCCTGTAAGGTAAAGTAACCTGTAGCATGAACCGTGCTATCAAATTGTATTTAGGGCTTTCTCTCAACTGATCCATCACTGCACAATTCTAAACATGGCATAGACTTACCAGGAAGCGATGGGTCCGTGACAACTCCAGTTAGACTTGATGTGACAGATGCATGAGTGGTCACAGAGCTGTCTCCCATCCCTTCTCAGAGCATGGCTGCGTCTGCCCCATCAACTTTGATAATCCAGCCTGTGCCAAGCCTCAAATCCTGTTTTGGATTGGCAGATGGCGGAGTGTTGTGCTAGGAATGCTTGGTATAAGGAGCTGTAAAAGGGCCATTTAGCGTATTTCGCATGTATAAATAAGGGTGCTTGTTTCCTGTCAAGTTCTGAAATCAGAAAGAACATACCCTTTCTGCAGAGATGAAACAAATAAGCAAGAGCTGCATTAAATGTGACTGCGTTCAGTATAGGTCAAAAGCTGAGAGAAAGGAGGAGTATAACAAGCAAATTAGAAGAGCAGCAGGTAAAATGTAGGGCTGTGATTCTTTACCTGTTCATGAATGGTGAAATTTAGAGTTCTTGCTTTGCAATCTATTTACTGGACTCTACCAGGAAGATAAGCAAGAAGACTGAAGGGTAGCTGTGACACTGTTCCACAGTACTACCTCTAAAACATCATAGGTATGGCTCTTTATTATTTTTCCATTTAGCAGTCTGTAAAATTTAGTAGGTGTTTGGAGGTTTAGATGTTACCGTTGTGTAGGTGCTTTCCTCCTTTCTTTCATTGTTAATGTTTTCCTGTTTGAGTGTACCTTAATCATATTTTATAAAGCTGCTTGGGAATATATTTTTTGCTTTAATAGACAAACAATAAGTTCCAATAAATCATAAGAGTTCTCTGGTCAAGTGCCCAAAGGTGGCTACTACTTTTGTTGATAGATGCAGGTAGACTTGAAAGGATTTGCTTTGTTTTTAAATGCTGTCTTGATTTAAATTAATGATTAAGGGATATCTTCAAAAATCAGAGCATCAGTGTTATTTAGAGTTTATACCCCTATGGAATGAGGTCCTTAACTATTAGTTTTTGGGAAGCCATTGAGCATATTGGACAATGTTTAGGAATCCATAAAAGCTTCGCCAGTTTCTACACAGTAAGTCAGTTACCTAAACTACCAGCATTGCACTTTTCTTTATTTGCTGTTTGTAGTTTACCTTTTAAAAAGTTTTCAGTAATTTTATTAGAAAATAGAGACAATATAGTATGTGACAAGGGATCAACTATGCAATGTAACAAGAGAATAAGTAATTTTCTCCAGAGCATTTTGCTTTTATTTAGAAATCACTAATACCTTTGAAAAAGTTCTGGAATTATTTGGAAATGACTGAATACAGTAAAAATCTAGGAAGAACTCAAAGGAGGGTTATCTTTAATTAAAAGCTCTTTATCCTCCTTGATCAGAGAAGACAATATAATGTCAGTCCAATCAGGTTAGAATGTTAATACTACTTTTTACTAATGTGCTTTTAATGTAAGTATTTTAGCCACAATAAGTTCAGTTTATCAGATCTCTGCATAAATCCAATGTTTTTTCTTAAAAATATTAGGAAATGCATGTCTTGAAAATAGTAATAACATTTTTTTATTGCTCTTATGTGCTTTTCCTTAGTGAAATATGAAAATTTGTTTTGATTTCTCTTTTATATCTTTTTTTTTTTCCTTAAGTGAGGGTAGAGCAAAATATTGGAATTCTGAAATTTGGACAATAACTACAGTTGTGTTGATGGTTGTGTTTAAAACAAACTCAATTGGGAACCAGTCCACTACATAGTTGTCCAGTTTTCCTACTGGTATTCCACCAGTGGCTGCACTGCATTTTACCTGCTGACGCAGGAAAGCAAGTCATCAGCTTTCATTGCTTGTATTGGAAATCTCTCATTTTCTTTCTTGCATCCATTACAGAATTTGCTGAGGATCGAGAAGATCCATGTAATTATGAATTTTCTTCCTGTAGTCCTGAATCAACTCTTCTGGGTTTTGGTGCAAAACAATGATGATGAAGTTACAACAGCTGTGACCAGGTATCTGAATATTTTCTCTACAAGGAAAAGAATTCACTCTTGTCTTATAATTGCTCTTACAAAGGCTGACTATGATATTTAGACTTTAGTAGGTGAGAACACCTGCTTCCCGCTTAGCACAGGGGGGAAATGCAAATAGTGCATGGAAGAGCGTGGTATCATGTGGCTGACTCTGATACCAACCAGGAAATCATTGACCATGGTGGACGTGTCTTTGTACCCTGAGGCAATCATAGGTAAAGGTCTCATTCTTAAGGAGCTAAGTGCTTCCTAACAAAGCTGAATATGAGTTTTGGTTTATGTTTGGGTCTGAGGATGTGGAGTTCAGCATAGGAAGAGCTTAGCATCTTGCAGCATCCAACACAGAGTCAAACAACCAGGTCACACTGTTCTGGGGCATTTTTTAATTAGAGTATATAAGCAATAACTGAAGAGCAATGAAGGCATTTTCCAGTGAGCAGGCAAACAGCTGGAATGATTTGCTGAGTCTCTCACCCTCACATAATGAAATTGTCTTTATTGATGCTGTTAATCAGGGCAGCAGGAAAAAAAAATACTGGAAAGATTATTATTGGTGGGAGGTAAGAAGGTTGCATTGCATTTTCTTCTGGCCGTAGTGGTGGTTTTGTTGTACTTCTGCCAGTAGCTAAACATGGAGACTACACTACAACTTGTAGGGAAAAAAAAACCTCAACTGTCCTCAGCAACCCCATTAGACTCATCTGCTGTCAGTATATTTTCTTTCTTTCCACAGATTGTTCTTCAGAATTAGTTCCTGAAGAAAGATTAATTAGGGAAACTTAAAGGAACAAGGAAGCAGAATTACTTATCTTAGCCTTGGAAAAATAGAGTTTGCCATATCCTTTATCAAAGGATCATGGCACCTTGCAGGGCAAAGTCCAGTTTTACAACACATAGGCACTAGGATTAGAAGAATATTTCCTAGTAAATGTGTGTGATTTCATCACTGCATCAGTGCATCATCACTTTCAAAGGGAGAGAGGCAGGCAGACTTTCGTTCCGGACCCCTTTATGGCCAACAAATCAACTGATGTTAAGGCTAGATAGGAAAAATTAAGAATTGTGTCCCAGGCTAGAATTTCAGTGTCTGTTAACTGACTGGAAAAGAAATGCTATAGAAAAAGCAGCTGTTTAGGTGGAAAAATGGAAGGATGTTAATTTTTTCATGCTTCAGATTTAGACTATACACCCACCTGGCCAAAAAAAGAAAAGAAGGATTCTTGATGTTTTTCTTGGATGTGTGGTAGTTTTTGTGCTGGTAGAGTTGATGTCAAGGGGAATACGCGTGTCTGCTGTGTGTGCCAGTCATTGACATGTCCTATATATACACACATTGTATTTTTTTCTGAATAGCTTGAAGCAGCTTGTGTTGAACATATTAAAAGCAACAACAACAGAATGAGAGCATAGATTGGCTTATGTGTTGGGGAGAAAACATTATTCCTTTTATACCCTCTCATGGTTATTTACTTGTCTGGGGGCCCAGTCATGTCATCATTTCTCTGTCTTATCTTTGCCAGAACTCATTTCAATTTCAAATCAGAATAAAGGCTGAAGGATTGGAATGGACAAGACTCATTTTATTATAGCTTTTGTGATTTGCTACAAGTTTTACTTCTCCTGTTAACAACAAGAAATGAGATATATGAAAAATACTGACTTAAAATAATTACAAAGCTTTTGAATCCAATAATAGAAATTGGCAGAAAGCACTCAAATCACCAAGCTAGTCAAAATGACTACGTCTATGTGGACCACACTCAAGCGTATTAATAATCCATTTTAGTCATACTGTTATGTATATCCTGGAATTTGAGATGCAGTTCACTAATTTTTGACATTTGAGAATCATGAACTGTTTCCTTCCCATTCTTTTAGCATAAAAATCAGATTATAAAATTGCAGAGTCTTTTCTATATTAAGTTTCCTGAAAAAATGAGATCCCAATAATCAAGAGGAAATCTCATGGTTAAGTTGAAGAAGACTTCTTGGTCAGACGTGTTTTCTGAAACGGAATGGTCTCAAAGATGGCCCAGGTACAAATTGAAGAGAACACTTTGCTGAAACACTTGATCTCAAGTGATGCCATCTCTGCTGTTAGTAGAAGCTCAGGTTGTGAGAGTGGGTGCCAGCATGACCCAGGCAATTTTCTTCCATGTTGCTGATCCCCAAGCTGATCTGCAGAAGCTCAAAGCACCTGTGGTTGCACCGAGTGTCTGACCTGTCCCTGCTGCGCAGCAACGAGAGGGTGCTGTGCTCAACCTTTTGCTCCCAGGGGCTTGGACACTCAAGCTGGGGCTGCATCCAAGGTTACAGGCAAACAGTGCAGGAGAGGGGCATGCTCTGACTTGAGCTTGGGCTTGTGTTTGTCTCTGATTAACAGTACCATCATAAGCGAATTATCGGAGCTTTACAGAATTACCAAGATCTGAAAGAACCTGACAAGTAGCATTCCCAGAGAAAGAGGCTCTTGCTTTTCTGTTTCATTAGTATCCTATAATTTTTCTTATTCCTAATCATCTGTATAAGCTTTGGTTAGTTAATAGTCTTTTTTGGTTGTAATGCCAGTACAGTTTTTATTATTAAAGCTGGGTGCATTTTGTTAGAGAAAGGGAGAGTCCAAGGAGTGACTGTTTTTTTCCAGTGGGACAGTTTCTGCACTTGCTATTCGCTGTTTGGATCACATCCCTTATGGACTGTTTTAAATGAGGTTACAATAACAAAACAATGTTATGCATTAGATAGACTTTCTCAGCCTTATGACACAACAGAGCTCAGTATTTTTTTTCTCTTTTTATCTTGCAGAGTTCTTACTAACATTGTTGCTAAGTGCCATGAAGAACAACTAGACAATTGCATCAGTTCTTATGTGACGGTATGATTGCTGTTATACTGTTAACTATTTTATGTGAGAGAGTCTATTTTGGGGTTTTTTTTCTAGTTTTTTTTCCTGTTTACTATTAGTTGTCCTTGTTTGTAGCTTCCCTCTGCGTTTGCATCATAGTTTTCTGCCACTAGTAGGCTGGGTGACTCTGGTTAGGAAACTAACGTAGCATTTGGAAGAGGCTGAGTCAATTCTCCTCCTCTGCCTTAAGTTTCTTGTGTCACCTTGAATAAATTACGCTGCCTCTCAGTGCTTTAAGGCCATCCTGTAGAGCAGGGACACTCCTGGAGTGTCCTTTTCAACTAAACTCGGCTGCATCCTGGCTCACAGCCTTACTCTGAGGAGGACAAAGGGCTGCTCGTGTTTCCTCTGCATGGTGCAGTTTGCTTTCCAAAGGACACCAAGTTGAGCAAGCACAGGAGAAGGAAGCTGCAGTGCACTCTTACAGGGTACTGCGATGTAGGGGGGACAATTCCCCATAATCAGGTGATGACTAGAGCTTACACTTTAGAAGCAAGACCTAGTGCAAATGCACTTCCATTGAGCGTCTAGGAGTGTAGGCTTAGTGTCATTTTTTGTGAAATGGTGTTAATCTGAGAATTTCTCACCTCGCAGGGTTTGAGAGGAAGAAAAGGGGAGATAAATACATGGAAGATAATGAGACTTCAGCAAGATAGATACCAGTGAGAGACAGTTAATGTATTTTGCTCACAGTTTGCAGCATTTCTCTTGACTGTGATGAGGTTTATCACTTTTAAATAGCTGGCCATCTGTGTTACACACATACAGGGTTGCTCTCGTTGTAGTTGAAAATGATCCCCAAGTGGCAATTTTTATGGAAGAGGTACTTCTGGGTGTTCTTCATGGTTGCAAGATAGCTGCATGTTTCTTAGAAGCTATCGCTTTTTAACTAAGCTTTTGATTATTTTCTTAAGACATGATTTTAGTTTTAAGATCCTGTATCGTTGTGTATGCTATTCAGATTCTTGTAACTGTTGCCTGTTTATTCAGCTTTTTTCATCTATTATTGTTCTGAAGAAGAAGGGTATATATAGAATATGTATGAGTATGTTCTACGTATGGTGTTTGGTTCCAGGAAAACTGTGGTATTACTTAAAAAGTCAAAGGAGTGACCTCTTTAAAAATTATCTCGTTTGTTACCTGTATCAATTTAATATCCTTTAAATGGCTATGAATAATGCTATTGGCTAGCAAGTATCTCATCAATAGCATATTTGTGTAACAGCTTTATAAGCTGAGAATTCTATGAAGAAGCATGTTTTTAATTAGAAGAAGAAATTAACTGCTGTTACTGGCATGGGCAGAAAAATTAATAGACAAATGAATCTCATGTAAGGGTATTACACTTGTGGTTTTTTTTTCACTTCACGTGCCTATATTTTTTTCTCTGCCTTTTAATTGCAGGGGAGAGGACTGGAAAATTTTGTTCCAGTCTTACTAGATGAATCAGTAGTGAGTAAGGTATTATTTGTTGGATAGAAGCTCTAATACTTTTGAGTGTTATGTGAAGAATTGAAGTAGATATTGCCATCACTTTGTCTCTTGGCCTGCTCTGGTTCAGTGATGACAGAACAAATGGAGGCCATGATAGCAATGAGAGTTTCCCCCCAGTCATGGAAAGCAGCTGCGAGTGACAAATCTCTGTATGGGCTTCTGGCTATCATGATACTCTGATTCACAGTGCAACAACTAGTTTTCATAATGTACATGTCATTTGTGCATTATGAGTGATACATATGACATAAGTTTTGGGGAGTTTTGGGGGGTTTCTTTAGGAATAAAGTGGAAAAAAAATACATTCCTGATGAACTCTAAAACTTTAGCATGTTCACGGGTACAATAATGAAAATATGGTAGGAGTTATCTTACTAAGTGGGAAAACTGTTTTAATTTCAGTGTTGACAACTGTTGGTTGATGTTTCCATGATATGGATTTACTTTCATACTTCCTGAAAGTACATGTTTACAGGTGATATATCTCAGCATTTTAGTAGTCAAATTTTAGTGACAAGTACACCAGAAGTCCATTTTGCCTGTTTTCCCATTTCCAGCAGCAGTCAAAAGCCAATAATCTATTTTATCCATCTGTAAGGAAATGAATACCTACATCAGAAATGCTGTTTTGACAATAAGTAAGTTTAGAATTGTGAGTCACTCAGATGCAATGATAATGCAAAATTACACTGACTTAAATAACTGGATCTAGAAGCATCAAACTGCACAGGAAGAAGCTTATGGCATCTGCTTTGGAAACAAAGCTGAATATTAATAGGAAATTTTCAAGTGACATTCCTTTCTTTTACCTACCTGGTTGAATTGAAAAGATATTTCATCCCAACTGATGGACTGGCAGAGCTCTTGCTTTAGGGAAGGAGTAATGAATCCCAGTACCAAATTATTAGCTTAAAATGTTGTATAAAAGTCATACTAGATTTATGAGCAACTTGGTAGATAGATTCTTCTCTTGAGGGCTTGATTTCTTAAATGGTATAGTTTTCCCTTTCTGTCAGCTCCAGTGGGTGCTCTACGCCTTTCAGGATGAAGAGTTTTTACCAGCTGTGACTAGCTGTTGCCCCTGAAAGAAAGGAGCAAGTGAAAGATAGCTCTGACTATGTGGGTGAAAAACCCTCTGTACTTCCTGTGCTTGCTTATTCTTTTGTTCCCTGGTGAAATGGCTTGAGAGGCAGTTTAGAGGTGTCCGGGTCCTATGCCCTATTGAAGAAGTAAACTGTAGCACTGATTTTAAGCAGAAATTCCTGTTGGTTCACATTAAGCTGAAATCAGCAGGAAGTGGTGTATAAAACTGGGATTTTGTGGGAGAGCAGTGTTGTGCTGTTACTGCTATGGGAATTAAACTTTATGTGACCGTATTGGTCAGTCAGGATATTTTGGTGGCAAAGATTATCAGCTGTTAGTGGTGTATAAGTAATTTATCTTCTACTGAGGTTTTTTATATTTGTTTTCATGTACATTTTGATAATTTTTGTTATTCTTCTCTTCTTCAGTATGTGTTCAGGACCAAATCATTTGAAGAAAGGACTGTCCATGAGGAGCTGGTCAAGAATATGACTGGTCTTCTGAAGTTAAATGACCAAGTAACAGTGAAACAGGTTTTAAAGGTGAATGATAGCTTGAATTAGCACATTTATGGTTTTACTACTGGTTTTCTGCCTGAAACTCACTTGTCACATCTCTTTCTCCTCTCCTCTTTCCCTATATGAGTTTTGCACAAATCACATCCTGAAGTGATTCAACAGAACAGACTCATCAGACTTGCTACAGTTTCCCAGCATAACACATTTCTCAGAATGCCGTGGTTTGCATAATAAAATTCCTCCTGTCTGTTACAACTAACTCTGAGTTGGAAACCTAATGCTCACAATATCATGTGAACAATTACTTTTAGGATACTTTGTTTTAATTTTTATTTTGGAAGATGCAGGGAGAATATTCATTTCTAAGTAGGATATTTTTATCTGATTTCAGCTGCTGCCTTTGATTGACAGTGACCAAAATGAGAATGATTGAGATTTCCTGAGGTTTCTTATATCAAACCGGGTCTAAAGAAATTCATACATGTGCAAGCCCCATCACTGAGCCTGGTATAGGAGCTAGCCAGTCCAGCTCAAGAATTCCCAGTGGCAAAAATATGTTCAACTGTTTAGAGTGAACCAGTTCATATTTCCTGCGCGGAGCCACTGGAATAGCAAAAATAGGCTGAAAAAAAGAAGAAAAGCTGGCCTGCAGGAAACCTGGGCCATGCAAAAGTACTTGTGGTTGGGTTTGCTGGGGTTTTTATTTTTGCAATTGGTAAGCTTTTTGAGTGTATTTGTTTCATGTGTCTCCTGAGATATGTGAAATATATCTCTCCTGAGATATGTGAGGACACAGATATTAATCTGTATCCTACTTATTAACTATTACAAATGGTATTTGAAGAACCACTCTGTTTATCTTTTAAGCAAGTACCATCTTATTCTGGGCCAAATTAGTAACAAAGCAGTTTATTCTCAGGTTCTGTTTTCTGAAGTTCTCTGCATGATGCATTTCTGCCAGGTACCTACAAACAAACAAAGAAGATGGTGCTCAGCAGGAAGGGAAGGATTGTAGAAGTGGTGTTTGCAGGCTCCTTATTGCACAGAGCCACAGTGAGAAGGGATCTGACGTGGCTTCAGCTCTCTTAAGGACATGATCCAATGTTACGCAAGTGGCTGGCACTTAGGCTCTTTTATTTATTTGTCGTGTAGAGTTTATCATTGTGCATTACAGAAAAATGCAATCCATCGATAAGGAATGGTAATGCACTGTAAAGTATTCATCAGATAATCATTTTTTCTAATCTCTTTTTTTTCCTTCTTTTGAACAGCATTCCTGGTTCTTCTTTGCAGTTGTCTTAAAATCAATGGCACAGCACTTGGTTGATACAAACAAAACAAAGGTAAGTATATATGTGATCTCAGTTAAGTAGGCAATAAGTCTCTTATGGAAAATATAAAATACAGAATCCTGGGAAATACCCATACCTGGACTTTTCCTCTTGACTGGTCAAAAAAAAGAAACAGTGTTATACCTCGTAAAATATTGTTTTTACCCACAAAAACATTATATTACCTGCTAGGCTCAAACCTGTTCTTCCTTGTACAGAACTTGTGGGCTGAAAATACAGTTGCATCAACTTTGTAATGGGTGGGCTAGAATGGAATGAGAATTTTCTAATTTGTGCTGGTTACCCAACAGGTAATTATGCCAGACAGCAAATAAATGATCTAGAAACTCTGCTTTGCTTTGAGCAAACCTTACATAGCTGGAGATCAGTGCTTTGACCTCTTTCTGCCTGATTATCAAAGATGCTTCTGGTATACTTGTGCTGGAATCTGAGGATAAGATTTCCCATTTGCCTGTGGATCACGTTCTCCCTTGGGTGTTTATACTCAGAATAGATCCATGGAACTCTAGGAATATTTTTGCTCCGTGTTGAATGACCTGTGCTTTATTGTCTTTATTCTTGGCCTGAATGTATTTTCAGGTTTAATGTGCAATGTTTTTCACTCTCAAGTGATGATCTATTCCCTGCTTAGGTTTCTCGAACTCAAAGGTTTCCAGAATCGTTTCAAACTGAGCTGGATACACTTGTGATGGTCTTAGCAGACCATGTTGTTTGGAAGTACAAAGATGCTCTTGAAGAAACCAGGAATGCAAACTACAGCACTGCGAAATTTCTCAAGGTGAGATATTTTGTCCTTACAGCATATGCGCTTATTTCCCCATGCTTAATGCAAACTGGAGACTATTCTAGTCTAGTCAAAGGGAATAAAGCCAATTCTGAGTGAATGATGGCTCAATTTCCAAGTTTAGTGTTGACCTATAGCTCAGTTTTTCTATGCCCTTGGGTCTTTGAGAATGCAAAAGCTTTGTCTCAGTCTGCTTTAAAGCAATCCTGATTCATTTGTATCTATTCTCTCAAAAAGCCCAAGTTCTCAAATTTTGCAGATTCGTACATTACATTCAAATGGATAAAAAGTTCGGTAAGAAATGAAACTGTAGTTACAGTTGAGCTGGCATTTTTTCCTTAAGTACTATAGCTCTGAATGACTGTGGGTGGATTAATATTTTCTAATTTCCAACAGAGTGGTCAGCTTTTACAAACCAGAATGAGCAAATTGCAGCTCCTATGTGAAATACTGTAACCTAAATTTTAACTCTGTAATGCTCTTTGATTTACCAGATAAAAGAAAATATATATGTGATTTGAAAAAGTCCCTAAAAGGAGTTGCATTTTGTCATTTTGTCCTAATATTTCTCAATAATTTTTATTTTCCCAGCATTGAATTAGCTGTGGAGCATGGAAAAATTGCCATTCAATAAATTGTGTGGCCAGATACTTAATCTGGATTTAAACTGGACACACACACACCCCCCCTTTCCATTAATGGAGTGATGTACATTAATGACGTTCGGAACATTTTATATAGTACACACTGAAGCCCAAGCTCAAATCTGTTATCACAAATTGAAGCATAGCATTAGGAGTGAGCAGTAGTCCAGCAATAAAATGTTCCTGTGAGGTTATAAGGAAAACAACCACAAACTGGAGGTGAATTTTTCTCCTTTCACACATAGGTGAAATAAATAATAAACTTACTGTCCACTGTGTTGGCCTCTGTTGCTGATACCATATGGAAGCCATAGTTGCTGTTGGCATAACGACATTGAGCTGTTGTATCCATAGTGTTGTATCATTTGGAAGCTGAGGCTAGTTTGAGGCAGCAGCATAAATGGAGGGGCTCAGTCAGTGGTTAAATGGTATTGCAACGACAGAGGTGTTGCAGATTTGAATGCTATTTCTGTGTGTTGCTCAGCTAAACTGGGAAGACAGTAATGTTGCATTATATGATATGGCATGGTGGCTGGTTTTAATTTCTTTTCAAATCTCATCTGCCAGAAAGAATTACACAGGTTAGAGATGATACAGCTTTCTCCAGTCTGGGATTGCAGCAGTCGTGTTTAAATGCTGTGTGGCAGAAAGCTCAAGGCTTTGCTAGTTTTGCAGAGTTCAGGAACACCGGAGAAGGTGGGGAGTCCAGATCACATTCCCTAGCTGGTAGGCTGACCCTGCAAGGAGAAAATGTCAGTACCTGTAGCACCAAGGCCCTCAAAAACTTTTACACCTTCTGGCTATTCAGCCCCATCAGTCAGGAAGAGCAGTGTTCTCATCGTAAAGTAATGTAGTGGCATATTTGCTCCCAGAGAGATAATGTAGCTTATAGACAGCGAGTATTGTAGCTGGATTGATTCCTTAAGAGTCATTGCTCTGTGACTGAAGGAGATATTCAGGTCAGCTCCCATCACGTACCACCTCTAGTGAGTGAGTGTTGCCGTACATTAATGACTTCCATTAGATAAGCTTTCTCCTAGTGCACTGTATGCTGTGATAGTTAATTTAGACTGTAGACACAGTGAAAATGAAAAGTTTAATTAATTTATTATTGCTGAAAATATATTTAAAAATCAAGCCAGATTCACCTGGTTTTCCGTGCCTTACTATGAGACTAACTTCACCCGCAGAAATGAATCAGGTTACAGGTGACACAAGGCAAACAGCCAGGTAAGTGAGATCATGTGCTGCTTTTTTGGCTATAAAATAATAATTCTTTTTCCCCCCCCTTTCTTAGCGCTGTTTTACATTTATGGATCGTGGATTTCTGTTCAAGATTGTCAACAATTATATAAGTATGTTTGGAACAGGAGATGGCAAGGTATAGTTTTGATTTTTTTTTGGAGGGTGGGGTGTTGTATTTTGTTTTTTTTTCTGAAGTGACTTGTAAGCAGAATATTTTTATATTGAAACTGTGATCTATTCCATGGCTTCATCATGATCAGAACTCAAGTCAGTGAAAAAATTTACTGTAAATATCTGTTAAAACCTCTTGGTTTTAAGCCATGTGTCCCCTTTGCTGGGAGTAAATAGCCATGTCAAATCTACTGCTCGCTGAACACTGAGAAGGCAGGCTCTGCAAAGATGGCTCAGACCAAAGCATGCAAAAAGCTGACCAGTCAGAAAATCCTTGAATTTAAGCTTTAATTCTTTGGAGATTTCACTTGTGGTTTGGTCTATAAATATCTGCAACAATTGACAGTAATTTTCTTTGAGGAGATTAAAGTAAGAGCATATGAACAAGTTACCACTGTGTAAATTCAAGTGACAATGTTATGTCTCAGTTACTTTGAATGAGTGGTGTGTTCTTACCTCATTGATGATGCAAGAAAGCCAGTCTGCTCCACATTAGTTTGTGCTTGCTGTGAGGAAAATTCCCCACAGCCTGAATTTCTTCTATAATCCCTCTAATAGCCAGTGATATAGTTTGAACAATAAATTTCAAACTGCGAGAGATCCCAAAATTATTCAGCTTGACTCCTTTACTCTTCATCCATCAGGATGAGTCACAGGCTTTTTCTCTTTCATGACTGGGTTTCTGAGCTATCATATCAGAGCATATAAGATGGCAGAGAACAGAATGTATCCAAGATATACACTTTGAATGACTCATCTTTCCCGAAAAATCTTACAAAACTTTTGCCTATTATCTTTTTATAATTCTTTAGTGGTGATTTGGGCATTTGTAGGCAATGAGTGAGATTACTTCAGGTCTCTTTTGCTTTTTACTGAAACCAGCTTCATGCTGCACTCGGGTCTTTCACCTCATCTCTGGAACAGATGTAGAATGGAGTTTCTCGGTATTAATGTCATAGCCTGAAGTCTGTAATTCTGAAAATAATATTATGCAATCTGAAAATTGTTTCCACATTTCAAACTTCTCTAAGTACATTCAATCACAGAAACAGATGTTTAATTAAAAAAGCCAATTAACGGCCACTGGAAAAGCCTGAGATTACTCAGTGTGCAGAGCAGAATTTAGCACTTCCTTGGCAGTAAGTGGGTGAGCATTGCCAGCCCTTCAGCATCCCTCCAGGCCATCTGCCAGGACGTGTGGAAGCAGAATCACTGTGGAGCCGAGACAGATGTACCACTGGAGCAGGCTTTGGGAACTTGAAAACAATAGCCACAAATTAAAATTAGAGATTTCTGACCTAAAGGGGAGAGAGGCCTTGTGTTGTTTTCATCTTCAGTCAGACACCTAAGCAAGAAGCTGTCATTTAAACATGCTGCAGGATTTCTTTCTGTGTGTCTTTTGCTGCTTTAACTGGATTGTTTATGTATCAAAAAAATGATACTGCAATCTGACCTTTCTCATCAGAAAATTTAACAGTGTGTATTGCTGCTTGAATAAATAGTTTGTGGTGTATCAGTCTATAACACTGCAGTTTGAATGTATTGTAATTGTGAGTGAAGTACCATCATTTCTGTTCCACAGAAACATCCCTCACAGTATTCCAGATTTTGACATTTAAATATTGTTTTGAGAAGTATTTATTCAAAAGTTGAAATGACTCATTAGAATTCAGTTCATTGTTGTGTTCCCTCAAAATGTCACAGTTCCTCTTGGGAAACACATTTCAGGTGCTTCATTTCTGTATTTGCCATTAGACCCCAAATTGCATGTCCAGCTGTTTCCCTGACAAGGTACTGCGGCGCAATAAAACACTTCAGGGAAAAATTTCCCCACCATCCGTTACTCGGTAGACTCTGAATAGTGCATGTTCCAGGTATCCTGCCTTGATGGTGGCAGCAGAAATGCTACAAATTAATTTTAGGGACTGACAGACTTAAACACAGGGCAAATAAAAGATCTTTACAAGTGCTTTCTAATGCTGGGGAAACATTTGACCTAGATTGATGTAGTGCCATATTGGTTGTACTGAATGACTGCTTTCTGCTGCTGAGAAGATGGAAATAAAAATTTATTACTGGATGTCACGTATTATCTTTATACCTCAGTGGCACATGATTATAGTGGGAATGATAAATTCTTGAGGTAATTGCAAGGCTCCACAAAAGATCACGGATGGCTTATTGGGAGGGAGGTATTAAGGAAATAATACCAAACTTATGTAATACCCAAATCCTTCAGAGCTGCAACTCACTAGCCTCAATAGAGGAAGTTTCCACCACTATCAATAAATTTTGGATCTGATCTGTGTGGCTGAAACTTTGTATTTGGTTGACCAAAAAAAGAAGGGGTGGGGGTGTGAAAAAAAGAAAGGCATAATAATTACAACAGTCTCAAATTTGTGTGAACTGGAGAAGATACTTCACTATGATTTTATGCCATAGTATATACCATCAAAAGACTGAGTGTAGCTTTAAATTTACCTTAAATATTTAGCATGGATCAAGCTTATATTTGTCAATACATCTTCAATGGAAAATCAGAGTTGAGGAATCCAGAAAGCTTGTTTGACTGTTACAAGTTCATTTGATATCAGAGACGAAACCTAAATGTTTGTTATTCATGCAGCTTGGCATTACAAGATAGAAGGTTTCATTCTTGGGTGTGGGTATGAATTTTGAGGTAGAGGTAAATAGTAGTGCAGCTCTGTCTTACCATTTTCCCCGGTTTAATGTGAACTGAGCCATTGCCTGTTCTGATTTTCAGACTTTACATCAGTTCAAATTTGACTTTCTCCAAGAAGTCTGTCACCATGAGCACTTTATCCCCCTGTGCCTGCCCATACGGTCTTCAAACATTCCTGGTAAGGTGCCACCCTGAAAAGGTTTCTGTACAATGGCAAATTATCAGAAGGTTCAAAAAGCAGGTAACAATTAACTCTCTGAAGTATCATGTCTGCACATCGGGCACAGAAGCCCCAAGTGGTTTTTCAGGTATGGTATTTAACCAGTGTTAAAAAAAAATGACATCATTTCAGAATGCCTCTAAATAAATGCAACCCTTGACAGCCCACTTAGCTGGTGGGAGGTGACCACTGGAAGTTTTGAGACAAATGAACCAGACTATTTCTGAGGATTAATTACTAAAGCTGCAGTAGCCTTGGGAGGTGGCGAGCTAGGGAGGGGGTTGGACAGGTATGACAGGATGGGGAAGAAGCTGAAACAGTGATAAGGGCATTGTGAAACTCTTAAATATTTGGGAATAGGTTTTCCTGCTGCTGTTGGGAGTGTGACTTGCCCATGTGACAGCCCCTCCTTCATGGGGAAGATCTGAACTGGACATGCAGCAGCAGTTTGGAAACATCCATCTCTCAGATAATAAGCCTTTGCTTCCAGAGTGTCTCTAGGGCTGGCAGGCAGGTCCCATGCATGCCATAGCCCTTTTCTCCCAACTGCATTTACTTTCTTGGCCTCTGACAATCCTGAATTTTATGTGGTCACCACATACTGCAGTGTTTTACTTGGAGCAGTGAGGCAAGAGAGGCCTATTTCAGAATCTGTTAGAAATGCGTCCTGAGCTGCTTCTTAAGGCAGAGGATACTGTGTGTAACCCATGTTTTGCAGAGAAGCATGAACAGATTTTGCCTATGCTCTACCACAGGAAGGAAATCCACCCTGCCTAGCCCCAAAGCCAGCAGCCACCCGCGTGTCCCATCTGTGCACTGAAATCTGTTATTTCAAACCTATCTTTGTGGCCAATGCCCAGTGCTGGGTGCTTTTCCTATTGGTTTCGAAGGTGCTGGGCACAGTTCCCAGTTCTGATAGTTTTTCACAGGCTCTGGGGAGTTCAGCTGGGATGTGGTCCTTTAAGCTACTGAGAGTGGAAGGTATCTTCCAGTGGAAGGCAGAATCATCTCTCAGTGCAGCATCTCAAACTATGGGCCCTTGTCTCCTTTTTGCTTCAGTTTTCAGCACCAAAAAGTTCATTCAGTTCTGACACTCAGCTTTCTTTCACAGTAGAAGCTGTTTCATTCAAATTTGAGTCAAATTTTTAAAATAAAAAACAACACCAAATGAAGCAAATATATCTTTTACACTTAATAAGTAAAAAATATACATTGTTTGTGCCTATTTTTGTTTTATATTTATGAAAAATGAAGACCCTGTGACGCCTTCAGAATCAACACAGGAGTATCGAACATCAGGTATGAACAAAATGAGTGTGTAAGAAGTAAGCAGAATTGTGCATCAAGGGTTTTAAGATTTACTCTGCTGGCGCTGATCCGTGGCAAATTTAGGTGAAAGTTATTTACCATTTTCCAAGGTGGAATTAGCCTGGATCTCTGTGGTTTAGATCTCTTCTCGCTAGAATATAGGAACAACAATTTGGACTCTATGCCTTAAAGAAGTTAATAGCCTTATTATGTGCAAAACATTTGAGATTCTTATATGGGAATGTGTATATAAATTGTCTTTTATTATTAAATTGTAAAAACTGCATGATTTTGAGAAATAATAATATTAGATTCATTCATTTTAGTAAGTGAAGGAGCAAAATTGAGTGGTCAGATCAGGAAATTAAGGTTTAACAGTGAATTAAATCAATAAAAGTTATTGAAAATTTGGCAAATGGGTGGTGGTGGTGGTGTTGGGTAACATCTGTAATAATTCAGGCATTCTTGTCCGGTCTGTTCCAAGATATTCCAGAGTACACATTGACCAACGAATTTTGCCGTAAACATTTTCTAATTGGAGTCCTGCTGCGGGAGGTTGGCTTTGCCTTGCAAGAAGACCAGGATATTAGGCACTTAGCTTTGGCTGTGCTTAAGAACTTAATGGCAAAGCATTCATTTGATGATCGATACGCAGAGCCGGTAAAGAAACTTTATTTGCTTGTTCGTACAGTAGCTAAACATATATGAAACCTCCTTAGCCGCTAGAATACCTTAATTAATTTCTTCAGCAATATGTTGTATCTTTTATTTTTTAGGCAAAACAGGCACAAATAGCAAACCTGTACATGCCACTTTATGGAATGCTTTTGGACAATATGCCAAGGATTTACATGAAGGATATGTTCCTTTTCAATATCAATACTTCCAATCAGGTAATTCATGTGATTTTTCAGAACACTAAAATGATCAAACTGAGGTCTGACCCCGTCAGTCTGGTGGGAAGACATCCAAGTTTATGCTGGTCACAAGTTAGCTAACTAAGTGCAGTTCTGAAAATGATGATTTGTTTGCATCCACTATGTTTAATTTGGAAGGTCGCAGTTTGCGGAGCAGTTTCAGGGCCCTGGGAGTCTGTACTGGCAGGGTACAGACTGTGGGTCTGGAACAGACCCAGGACACTGGCAGTCCCAGGGCTGGAAACTCAAAGTTAGAGGTTTGTAGCCCCAGTCAGTCGATCCGGTACGTCTTCTCCTGGTGCCACGGGCTGAAGGAGGGGAGGGGTACAGAAACATCATAAAACAGCTTCACCACCACAGAAAGTCCATATAAACTGCGCATATGGAGGAGCATGTTTGTTTATTTCTTAAAAGATTAGGTGTGTTATAATCATAGCCCTGCTTCAAAAACTAGAAACAGGTTTCTTGAGGGGCGCTGTGTTTTTCAGTCCTTCCAGCAAAAGAGCCTATTTCATCTGATCATTGCTGACAGCCGGTAATGCTTCTTTCCCAATGCTGTGCTAGCATTTAAGGAGCAAACAGTGTTACGCTTGATATATCCTTTTCAACTTCAATTATGAGAGGGTTTTATATTGCAGGTAACTATTTGGCATATTATGGTGAGCCTTGATCTTTTAAGGCTGTCATGTCTAAGCAGCTGAAAGTAGGTTTTCAAGCTCAGTGTCTAAGAAAAGCCTGTCTGGTGTGCTGTCATTATGAAAGTTATGAGTGATATAATTTACAGGAGTTTGTTCTGTTTCTTTCAAAATACAGGGATCTAGGGATGACTTGAGCACAGCCGGAGGATTTCAGAGCCAGACAGCAATGAAACATGCAAACTCTGTGGACACGTCCTTTTCCAAAGATGTTCTGAACTCTATAGCAGGTATAAATGACAGACTGAACGTGCACACAGGTAGATTTCTGTGTATCTCAAACCATCGTGCTTTCTGCTTTGTATTCATACAGGATATCATTAACCCATTTTATATAATATTTAGGGAAACATGGTATGCAATGTTTCTCTTCCCTTTGGGTGTTTATGGATTGATTTTTATTTCTCTTGTGAAGCCACTCCTATTCCACTGCTTCACTCACTCTCCTGCTTTGGAACGATGCCAGTATTCAGGCTCTCACAAACCCCTGTGCCTGAGTTCATTCTTGTAGTCTCTGCCTGACTTAAGAATAGTTCCAAGGTTTCTTCTGAAAACTCCTGAAGTCTCCTGGAGGCAAGTATTACTAGTTTTTCCAGACTTAATGGAAGGGTAGAAAAACAACTTATGTTCTTCAATTCCTCCAAACCTCCATTTCAAAATTCAGGGAAGTGCATGGGCATCTTTCCACTGATTTTTGTGGCTTTAGGTCAGGCCTTATGGAATGCAACAGGCCAACTTAGTGCCATGAATAATGGCAAACTGAATCATTTTACTTCAACTTGTTGCATGTTTTCAGTACTAAACATATCAATATCACTACCATCAATAGCTTTGCTATTGAAATTTCAAAGCACTGATTTCAATCCAGCATGTGACACATTTTA
Organism: Arenaria interpres; assembly: GCA_013399435.1. Taxonomy (NCBI): domain Eukaryota; kingdom Metazoa; phylum Chordata; class Aves; order Charadriiformes; family Scolopacidae; genus Arenaria; species Arenaria interpres. The sequence continues at coordinate 95,050 of VXAK01002348.1, forward strand.
AGTTTTCCATTTTTCTTGTTAGTTTTTGTCTCCATAAATGTTTAGTTTAGCATGTTTGCTATGACTTTCATTTACAGCCTTTTCATCAATAGCTATCTCTGCAGCAAACCATGCTGACTCCAGAGCTTCCTTAGCAAGTCTTGAATCTAACCCAAGTACCAATGAAAAAAACAGTGAGAGAACTGACACGTGTGAAAAGGTACATGTGCAAATGTTGGAAACGGTTACTAGAGGTGGAAACCTGTCACTATACTTAACAAAGCCCTTTGCTGTCAACTCAACAGATCATGAGACCTTTGTCTTTGATTGGATCAACTCTTCGTTTTGACAAGTTGGATCAAGCTGAAACTAGAAGCCTTCTTATGTGTTTTCTTCACATTATGAAAACCATTTCGGAAGGTAAGAAAATGTGCACTTACTAGCTGATTTACGTTACTTTAAAATATTGTGAATGCTGAATCCAAACAAACATTAACTTAGAAAAATTATCAGTGTATTTTACAGGCTTTGGGTCAAATTTAATTTCCTGTAACGGATACATAATATATTTTAATATCTCCCTTTAGATGCACTGATTTCCTACTGGTTGCGAGCACCATTCTCAGAAATAACAGACTTTTTCAGCATTTTAGAGTAAGTTCACTTTGTGATTGGTTGCTTTTATGTTAAATTATTATGTTCTAAAGTGACTGCTGCAAATAATTTCTCTTTGGGTTTGTCCTCTTAGTGGAGTAGGCTGAGAATAGCTCTTGTATCTTAGATTATTTTGCCATAATCTACCAAAGTCATAATGAGACATTACTAATAAAATCCTTATCCTCCAATATGTTGGTCATTTCCATGGACAGGAGGCATAGTGCTTTGAGTATTCCTCCTATAAAAGATTTTCATAGTAGTTTCCATATTTGAGGTTGAGATTCTGTTCTTTCCTTGAGAAAAGTATTTAGCTCCCCAAAACTTCCAAACCATAAGAAAAGCCATGCAATGCAATATTACCTGCTTTTCACATCTCTGAGGTGGTTTGCTCAATCCAGTCTGTGCACGTCTGCAGAATCCATGCAGGTAGCATGGATTTCCTCACCGTCTCGTAAATGAAATGTGAATTATTTGACTTGAGTTGGGAAAGAAGTAATGCTTTTGCAGCCAAGTCTTTGACTTTGCCTCCTCACCAAGCAGGAATCTTCAACCATGAAGAAAGAGAACAAGGGAGTGGGAAGTGGTGCCACATCTTGTGCATCCCCAGGCTGGGGATATGTTCTATGCTGTTTTCTTACTGGGAAGGGCATATGCCACAAGCCTCTTTGAGGCACTAAGATTCAGGACTTTTTCATAATTAGGAAGAGATTAATAGACATAAAATGTGTTGTTTTATATTTCAGGGTTTGTCTGCAAAATTTCAGATATCTAGGAAAACGCAATATTGTAAGGTAATTATCTAGTTATAGACTGTATGTTACAGTATATAAATATTACTGCATTACATTAGGCTTAAATGAGGTTAACAGTGTATCTATTCGTTTACTCCTGAAAGCATCAGTCTGACATACTGAAGCCAATGTATGCTTCATTTTTTCTTTAATGCAAACAATGTTGCCATGATGTTCTGGACATCTGAGTACAAACCTGGTGTAAAAGATTAATTGCATGTGATGATATGATACTACTGCATTTATAACCCCAAATACTGGGCCATTCTCAACTGCATTTCTGTGCACGTGCCAAACAAAGGAATTTAAACACTTTATTTTTCATCCATATAATGGAAAGAATAGTTTTAATGGGCATAGATAAATGTTCCACAGCAATAAAAAAAAAAAAAAATCTTCTGTCTCTACCCATTTTCTGAAAAAGCAAGAGACTGTCTTCCAGCTGTGAAATGTGCACTTTGTCTCAGTTGATGCTTCATTTTTAATTTAATGTTACCACTGTGAACTGTCTATATGTCATACTGTGGAAAAACGAAAGGTCACCAAATGAACCAGTTCATGCTCCGTGACAGGTTTTGTCAGGCCTGTATTTATTCTTCAGAGGCATGGCAAAATCAATGTCACGTTCCGTAACAGATTAACAGTTATTTTCTCTTAACAGGAAAATTGCTGCTGCTTTTAAGTTTGTTCAGGCCACCCAGAATAATGGAACCCTTAAAGGTTCAAACTCCTCTGGCCAGGCATCGGGTCTGCTCTCACAATGGTAATGACACATTGTATATTTAACTCCTATAAAACCACAATCTTTGTTGTCATCCTCCAGCCCTTGTTCACTGTCACGGTGTTGACTGAAAAGAGCTTGACACAACATGTGACACATTTTAGAGCTCACAAAGCCATAAACTGTAAAAGAATTGAGTCCCTTTAAATTCAGATTGATTTATAAGCTGTTGTTTAAAATGTTCAGAAGAATCCTTAGTTACTCTTAATATTGTTAAGTATTGCAGAAACAGTAGTTGTTCTTTTCAGCTCAGAGCCCTATCTGAAAGAGAATCCACAGTTTTCCCCAACCTGAAAGAGTTCTCATAGGTCTGCAACCTTGTGGTTTTGTGGAATCCTTTCTGCTTTAGGGGTAAATGTGGATGCACTTACAGCATTGGGGGATTTGTTTCTTCCCAGTAACCCAGGGTTGCAGAGGGGGAAGTATCTAGCAAGACAAAGTCAAACTTCAGAGTAGGTTTGCTTGACACCCATATTTTTACTTCCATGCTGCTGAGTGTAACGTAATCCTGTACGGTTATGTCCATGTTGCCAGTTACAGAATCTTTCTTTCCTAGTCTTTTTTTCCTGCATCTTCTTAGTCTAAACAATGCAAGATTTAATCATTTTCATGGACTGTGTGGTAACAAGCAGCCAGTGCAGCACATCTTTAATAACCTTTTTGATCCTTTTAGGGCTAAGTGGGATCTTTTTCATGTTAATATTGTAAAACTCTAGAGAGAAAGCAAACTTTTTACTCTGTGCAGCTTGTGTTTATATCTAAGAGCATGGTGAAAAAGTTGCCCTCCCTCATGAGGTTGGATCATTGACTTTTCTCATTTACGTGTAGCTAGAGTATGCTTACAATTATACGTACGTACCTTGGAATGGAACAAAGTGGGGGAAAAGTTGCTTTCTCTGCCACATGTCTTTCTTTGTTCCTCCAGTGTGCAGTTTTCAAGAAGCAGCACTGATTTCATTACCCCAGCTGGAAGTGAGAAGCAGCCTTTAGGCTGTTGTTTTGTTGCATTTTGCAGATGAACCAACATGATGGCAATCGAGAAAATTGTCACATTTCTGCTGTCTCCAGGGCCTTCACATGTTACCCCTTCACTTTGTTGTCCAAGTGGCTATTTGTTTGGACTCTTGTTATACAGAGCATTTTTTGATAATGAGCTGAGAGTTGAAGTATTGCTCATGATCAGCTCTAAATTGCACTTACATTTATGTATTTCTGTTTGCTGAAATGTTCATGTTAAACCAGAATTTCCACACACACACCCCTGCACAAAAAAAAAAAAAAAAAAAAAAAAAAAAGCCACAAAAACCCCGTGAGATCAAATTTCCACAAGTTCTAAATCCATTAGTTTGCCAGGATGTCCACCCGAATCCTTCCACTGTGACCTTTAATGAAAGACTATCACATTGATTGGGAAAAGTCTGACCGTTAATTCTGTACCTGTGTTGGGAACTTTTGCTTTTTTAAAATCTGAAGTGTTAATCTTCTAAATTATTTTTGTAAAAAAATAGCCAAGATAAAAGAGGGTTTAGCTAGGTGCAGGAAGTAATTCTGTCCTAGAATATTTTTAAATTATGCAAACTTAAAAAGCTACTTTTTTTAAAGAAACTAAATTAAAGTGTATTTTAATAAGTGACCTAAATTTTGAGAGATGTTAAATCGTTCTGAGTTCTATAGTGGTTACAAATTAAAAATATTAACAAAAATTATGATAAGCATTGGTATTTTAGTTCTAAGCTTCTCATTGTAAATTAATGATAGGTTTGTCAGCATCAAAGAGGCTTAAAGGAACACACAAATATGCATGCATGTGTTTTTACTGTCATTGTCAGTTTGTCACCATTTTTTTCCCCTCATAGAAGCTGCATTAGTTCTTTCATGAGCAGGATACATTTTTCTTGTATTCTGAGTTAATAGAACTCATCTCAGTTCTCTTTACCCAAAGGGAGTTTTCTAAACTTTAGCCAGGTATTTAAGCTGATGCTTTTTTTCAGTGCTCGATGAGTGCTTTGTCTCCTGTGATCTCAAGAAATCACAGCACATCTGTTTGTCTTGTCCACCTCACTGACTTTCTTCTTCATCTTTCTTTCTCTGAAAAAGTTTCCATCAGTTTGTTTAACTTGGCCTTTGAGAAGTACTGCAGAAAATTCTAACTGACATGGAAAAATTCTGTGTAGGCATGATAGTTTATTCTTTGTTTCTGTTTTTTAATGATACCTTTCAATTTCAGGATGCATTCTACTTCTAGTCATGATGGCCACAAGCATCACAGATCTCAAACGTTACCAATAATCCGCGGCAAAAATGCACTTTCTAACCCCAAACTCTTGCAGATGATAGACAGCAGCACTGCAAGTACGTACAAGAAAATATTTACTTCCCTCTAGAATTCTGTGGGCTTTGGGTCAGGTTCTGTACGATTAAATCCGTTTTCATGAGTGCCAGTGTAAGACAGCCTGAAAAGAAGAGCCTAAACATGAATAGAGCCGCTGACTTTGCCTGTTTTTTTCAGAAGACTATGAAATCTGACCTTAAATTTGGTCAAAGGTCATTTGGAAACAAAATTAATTACAATAACCTGACACATTTAAATAGCCTTAATGACAAGTTATTCCCCCCTTCACAGCATCTCTTGCATCTATGATTATGTACTTTGCTGTACGAGCAGATTACACTGACTGAAATATTACCTTTATTAGACCTAGCAACAAAAGTTGCTTTTCATGACAGAAAGTTCTTGAAATGATGAGATCAAAATCATCTATCCCACTTTCCAATTAAGTTTCTCTCCTCCTTTGAGGGCAAGCAGAAACAATGAAAGAATATACTTACATCACTGGTGCAGCTTATAAAAATTGTCTAAAATTCCCTCCCCTTTCATCTCCTGTGAACAGTTTTCTTCAAAATACCCCTTTGGTTAAATGTGCAGTTAGGAACCCATCTCTACTGTGCTGAGACTTAATGACCAGATTGCAGATTGCATCATATTTAACTACACTCAGAAGATTGTTGGTCATCTTGCCTTTTATATGTTGCAGGCAGCTCCAATGAAACGGACATTGTACAGTATGTAGACACAGAGGCAAACATTGCTACGGAAGTTTCCCTCACGATCCTTGACCTCTTGTGTCTTTACACTCTGAATCACCAGGTACCTTTTGCTGTTTAATTTTCTGCTTGAACTGGTGCCATGTGGGATATGTGGTGGAAGGAAGGCCTGATGGAGCAGGCACACAGAAAATTTGAAGAGCCTGAGACAGCAGGATAGGGAAGTAAGATATTCCAGTCCTCAGTGAAGGTATTTTATGAAGAAATTGATTCACAGTGCCCAAACAGAATAGAAGGATGTGGAAGAGCAGCATCCTAGGTATCCGGGCCTATGTACAACCTGGAGCTGCATTGAAGCGTGGTGCATTTACTAATACGTCACCTTATCCGAGTCGTGTATCCCACTAGACTTCAGAGGTTGTAGACAAAAGATTTCTGAACTGTTTGTCATCTGTATCTCTTCAAGTCCTCAGGTAGATTCTCTATGTCTTCGAAAATTGCTCGATCAATATTGGCCCAGGTGACTTGCTGAAGGTCTCACAGCCACAATACAGCAGGCAGCTCCTTCTAGATTTAGTATCACCTTTCTGCTACCCTAGTGTATACCATCCGTAAGTAGGAGTACAAGCACAGGAAAGTGCCATCCTTGAAAAATTGCCATGTAAAAGGAGTCTGCAGCAAGCTGGGAATGTCTCATCTGCAGAGATTTTACATTGAAGAAAGCATCTCCCTAGGAACGCGCCGATGTAAAGTCTAGCAGATCCTTCTTCTGTTTATTCACTCTAATAACCAGAACGTCCTGTCTTGTCTGTGAACTTTTTAGAGGCAGCTCCAGCAATCTGATTGCCAGAATGCATTGATGAAGAAAGTCTTTGACACACACATGCTCTTTTTGCAAATCAACCAGTCAGCAGCAGCTCTCAAGCACGTCTTTGCTGCCCTACGGCTGTTTGTAGCCAAGGTAACTACGGTTTTATTTTATCAGTCTGACCTATTAATATTACAGCAAGTGCAGCTTGCGGACAATCAGGTACTTCGAAAGAGTTTTGAATTTCACTGTATTAATGCTTATTCCTGACAAGGATCTTTTTATTTATTGCTGATTAAAAGAGAGAAGTTCAAAATATCTGAAAAATTTGTTCTATTTTGGAAAATGAAAAATTTACTAAGAAAGTGAAACTTGTAAGGTAAATAGATAAATAATGTCCAGATCTGGGGTATCTGGCAATGTCAACAGCTTTCATGTTTTTACCACCCGTGGAAGAAAGCTTGAAACTCTAGAGGTACATGGTCTTCATGGCAGATGCCTGGGTTGCAGAATTCAGCAGTGAATGATTACAGCTGTCTCCAAAGGAGCTTGCAGGAGGGTATTCCATACCCTTCACTAAAAGTTTACCCAAACTAATAGAGTTTTACAAATAACTTGTTTCCAACAGAGAAGAGGTTTTTGGGCAAAAACATGCTAATGTGTCAAATTGTTTATTTGTTTGCATTGTAAATATATAAGTGATCGTGTGGCATGATCACGTTTGTGTTATCTTTTGCAAAGGCTTCATTGTGCCTTCTGTAAAGGCTGCACAATTTCCAAGTCATAGACTTAGATGAGATCCCCTTAAAACTAACCAGAATGTAGCACACAGGAAGCAAGTGCTATGGGGAAGTGAGAGTAAGCAAGGCTGGCCATCCGTTGCTCTCTGTTGTCTCCTGCTGTTCAGACCCTTGACCACTGACGTTTGCTGACTTTGCTACTCAAAGTACTTTCTTTCTCCTGAGCAGCTTTTGTAGCAGTGCAGAAGCCCACACACTCTTTGCCAGGGTAGCTGTTCTGCATTCCTTGCAGAGAGGCTGCTCTGCTTTTATGCTTGCTGTGCCCAGCTGCTGCCTGGGCTTCCTGGTGTCCAGTTTGATTGCGGCGTTGCATACAGTGTTTGTATGAAAACCTATGTGCAGTTTTTACTTAATTTTAATTTGCACATGGGATTATGTTTAGCCAGTGGGTAATTTTTTCAGTAAAACCTGGTGTCAATGAATATGGGAGAGAGAGTTGTTATTACTAAAGCTTAACAGAAAGTGTTGACTCAGAATAACTGTACCAAGGCCTGAGAGTATTCATGCATTTTTTTCAATAGTTCCCATCAGCATTCTTCCAAGGACAAGCAGATCTCTGCGGTTCACTCTGCTATGAAATCCTGAAGTGTTGTAACCATAGGTCACGTTCAACTCAGACAGAAGCATCTGCTCTTCTTTATTTTTTCATGAGAAAGAACTTTGAATTTAACAAGCAGAAATCAATAGTCAGATCCCATCTACAGGTAAGTGAAGCATGAGTTCATCAGGATTTAGCTTATGCGCATAGGTTTTTATCATTATTATTTTTGTACATCGTAGCGAAGTAATTCTTTTGGAGTCCTCAGACAGGCTGTTCTCTGTGGCAGCTCAATTTTCCTGCCAAGTGTGAAGACATTGGGCTGGATTCTCTGCTGTTCCTGGGCTGCCCGGCTGTGTTCCAAGGAGAGACAGCAGCTGTGAATGTAGCCACACAGCCAATAAATAGCCAAATAAATGGCTATTCTTAATTCACGTGCATTGCCTACAGCAGTGAGAACATAGCTAATGAAGGAACTAAACAGAATCTGATGGTATAGTAACAGAAATGTAAAGTCCAGTAACAGCGTGCTTAAACTGCAATATACGAGCAATTGGAAAGATTACTCACAGTCCTTGCGTTTGTATGTTATCTTCTTAAGACAGGTATCAAAGTGCATCCCTGCTAGCCTGGTACATCAATTTCTATTAAAATACGGATTAAAAAATATTCAGAAACTTTGATTTTCTTTGCTAATTGCAGCTTGTGTTTGCTCCCCCAATACAGCTCATCAAAGCAGTGAGCCAGCTGATAGCGGATGCGGGGATTGGCGGATCTCGTTTTCAGCATTCACTTGCAATTATAAATAATTTTGCTAATGGAGACAAGCAGATGAAAGTAAGAAACATTTTTTGTCAATCACTACCACTTGCAAAAGGTCAACAATTTCAGAGGGGCGTTTCAGTGAATAAAATTGCTGGCTTTTATTAGACAGTGATTTATGCATTCATAGTGGGCCTTTTTCAGGCTGCCTGAAATCCACAAAAATGTTTGGGACTCAGAAGCTTAATAATTGAAAATAATTTTTAAAACCGAAAAGGAGATTTTTATTTGAAATTTATATTCTTTGTTATTTGCTGCTTATTTTGTTCATTCTCCTGATGTTAGAGAAGATACATGTTGTGACTAATGAAACACAATTGCAGTTGACAAACAATTTTTAGTCTACAAACTGTCCCTTACTCTGTTCAGTAAACCTGTAGCAAAAACATGCAGAGCCGTTGGGTTTTGTAACAGCTTGCTAACCCCCTGAAAAAGGCACTTAGATTAGTTACCTTTGCCTATTAAATTAATTGTCTCTATTAAAAGTATTGGAAAAGGATTCCAATTTTTAATTTTTATAATTCCTGTCCAAACATTTGTCAACATGCATTTTGAATTTTATACTTTGGTTTTTGTTCTCTGAAGGTGACTTCAGGGTGTCTCCACTGAGGCTAATAATAAAATTAGGATAAGCAAATTGGTAGATAATTAGCATAAGTAATTTGATGTCTTATTAAATAGGATGCAGTTACAATTGTATTTGTTTCCAAAGTCCAGCTTTGATTTCCCAGCACTGCAGTCAGTCACACTGTTTCTGTTACACGCTCATCTCTGTGTGACATAGAGAGGGGAGGATTTAATTTCGCTTCATTTTTCTAGATGTTTGTACTTTTAAACAAATGGAACAAGGGGGAAATAGTGTGAAAATAGAAATGTATTTCATTGCCCATCTGAAAAAGAGAAAATGCAGAGCTGAGTTGAGAGCAGCTGATATGAGTAATACAAGGACTCTCTTTTAATCTTGCGCAGTGTGAGAAGGCCAGGAGCCAGCCTGTTGTGCTTTATTCACTGGGGTGAAACGTGCTGTGAGTGTAGTTAAGCAGCACTATCTCTTGTGCACGGTGCTGCTCGTCAGCTGGAAGTCTAGGAGAATCCGGTTCTGGGTGCAGTAAGCAACCGAGGAACAAATGTTTCTGTTTGCTGACTGCAGTGGAGTTGCTGCACACAGGCACTAGTACAGCTGACTGACTGGGATATCTGGGAGGTGCTATGACACATCAGTAAAAAACCATCAAGGATATGTGTACAAAGTGTATGTAGTGTGGAACTGTGGCTCTGCTTCGAAACCTACTGAATTAGGGAAGGGGAAGAAGGGCTTCCGTAAGCAGGACTTTAGCTCATTCAGGGGTTCTGCATGTGGCTCTTTGGATGGTTTTAGTGATGTGTTGCTTATCTTTCCCAAAGAACGTTAATTTCCCAGCAGAGGTGAAGGATCTGACCAAACGCATCAGAACAGTTTTAATGGCCACAGCTCAGATGAAGGAGCATGAGAAGGACCCTGAGATGCTTGTGGATCTGCAGTACAGCCTAGCAAATTCATATGCCAGCACACCTGAATTACGTAGGACATGGCTTGAAAGCATGGCCAAGATTCACGCAAGAAATGGAGATTTATCAGAGGTAATGTAAATAAATGAATAGGAAATCCATTTGTCTTTAGGCTGAGATGTTCTGATGAAAGGGGCTCTGAAAGACAGACAGCAATAGTGATCTAAGAGAAACATAGAGCCTCTCTCATACGCTTGAAATTAGAGGAAGACACGTTTGAAAAACACCTAGAGATGCCATGTGCTCATTATCCCAGTTTGTCTAATTCTGACTACTTGACACGTGCTTGAGTGAGACTTGGAAATGTCTGACGGGAAGCTGTGGTCAGTATCATGTTAGTATCTCTGCTGCTTAACCCTAACGGGCACAGTAGGTGTAATGTAGATGAAGTTATGAACAGGGCATAACTTACATAAAGGATTTTCTTCTCCCTCACTACCGCATAGGAGAGGAGCTTCGTTCATAACACTTTGTCCTTCTCATCAAAAAACTAAATTGGTGATGCAAAACTCCGGTGCATAATCCAGGAATATCTTATTGACTAAGTAATCTTAATGGTTTTCTTGAGCAAATCTATGCTTTTACCTGAGACATCTAGTGAAATTAACACGTAAGAAGGATTTCATCGTTTAATCCTTTAGTTTCTTCCATGGCTTTATTAATTTTGTCTTCCCTTTTCTGCAGCATGACTTGAAAAGCATGTGCCTTCTTAGCACGTATATTCTGTAAGTGTGTACTTTAACGTGTATGTGTATCTTGGTCTCTCATTACAGGCTGCTATGTGCTATATTCATATTGCTGCTCTCATTGCGGAGTACCTGAAAAGAAAGGGTAAGATTGATATATTCTACACCAACTATGTATCTATAAACATTATTGTTGAAAATAATTTTGGCTGTCCTGCTTTCCTCATATATGTTCTTAAATTTGCTTGAATTCTTCCCAAATATTTTATTTTTTAAATATATTGTAAATGCTAGTATTAGCACTGGAACAGTGAAAGTGTGTGTTGTGTAAAGAGGGTTAATTAAATGTTTAGTAAGCTAGTGCTAAAAGAGAATGCTTCACTTGTTAGTCTGTTGTTATTAAATATGCATGTATTAACACATACCTGTAGCAGTGTACTAATACCATCTTACACTATCATAGGTTACTGGAAAATGGAAAAGATTTGTACCTCACGTATGCTCCTGGAAGATGGTCAAGTCTCTGATAGTAATGTGTTACTAACAACTCACAATGGAGGAAGTGAGTGCTCTAACCGTGCCTGTTTATGGGTCAAATAACATAATTAGGAAATCAAATTACTGTTCTCCAGTTATCTGGAAAAATACCTACCAAAGCAAAAACATTGATAGTGCATGTTGATGGCTGTAATAGCAAGCAAGTAATGTTGGAAACCTTATGTGTTACTTTCCTGATGCTCTTTGGCTGGTTTGATGAATTGCTCAGAATGTCTCTGGTTAAGGGCTTTTCAGGAAGAGAGCAGTCTGCTCTGCATCAGCAACAGCAATCCCTCTCAGGTCAATTGGTGTTTAGCATGCAAATCCATGTCCAGTTCCTTGGCTAGCCAAAGCTGGGAGGGCAAAGGGGCAGAATTAATGTCTGGTTATCCATATGTAACTTAGCATAGATAAAGATCTTTTTTTGGTTTTTGTTTGTTTGTGGTTTTTTTTTTTAATCTGTGATGCTTATTAGAGCAATAAAGTGCAGGCTTATATTATTAAATGCTTCTATACCAGCAGTTGTTTAGTTTATGAAATGTGTATTTCAAAGTAGCTCTCAGCATGAGATATTTTAGTAATTTCTGCGGGGCAAGGGCAAATATCTGGGGAAGAGAAAGCTCTTAGTTTTGAAAAGACCATGGTTCCCTGATATGCTTGGAAGCGTCTGTGGATGAGATGAAAAAATGCATCCTTTTAGAAGGAAGCTTTCTGTGAAGAGCAATATTTCAGAGATGGTTCACTAGTGGTAAATACTTTGCATGAATAACAGATCACAGTATGCAGAGTGAGGAGCTCCTGGGTTGTTTCAAACCTATGTTTAAATGATTTTTAAAACTTGGCAGATGAGAAGGAATCCCTCTGTCTCAATGTGTGAAGATTAGCTTTTTAATTGTGCCTTACTAGCATTTTCCAACTTTTAAATTGAACATGAACCATGTCAGGAGTTTGTTGCCTCCACTGGAAAGTTTACTTTTTGCCATTCAAGAGTGGTAGCAGAATCTTTGCGGGTCAGGCACTGCCTGATCTGTAACGTGCAATGTCTGTGTAGGTTGTTTTTTCTGCAACCATTGCACTAAGGCACCAGTTTAGCAAATATTAAATGTAATCTCGGTTTTAATCCACGTGAATCTTCCCATCAGCAGCTTCTGCTACCAGACTGGGCTTTCCACAAGAGTTCCTCAGTTAGAAACTGTGCCCCTCTTGCTCAGGAAACTGATGGGTGGGATGAGTGCAGGTCCCAGCAGGTAGCGTCAAGGCAGGTCAAGCCAAGAGTCACAGCGCTGGTTTCATGAGTGTAAGTTGTCTGGCCTCAGCCTGTGACAGTAATTGCTGTATAGATGAGTGTTGCACATATAGTTTTACAAGGACTGTCAGCACTGTACAGCTAAGGAACCAAAGTGCCAAAGAGAGGAATAAGATTGCATCAGGAAAATGTTATAGTTGCCCTTTGGCTGGACAAGTGGATTTATATCATAGAGAAAATGTGTAATAGTCTCATAAATTCAGTCAGTTCCATTTGTGCTTCTCATCACTTGGGCTGTGAAAACAGTAACTAATCCAGTCAAATAAAATCTCTCTGTTTTTAATGGCATCAATAACTTTTTGAATTATTTTGTTATTCAGTCATTAATTGACATTGTTATGACTTGCACTTCAAGGCTTATTTTCCATGGGATGGCCTGCTTTTCTGAGCATTACCCCCAACATTAAAGAAGAAGGTGCTATGAAGGAGGACTCTGGGATGCAAGATACTCCCTATAATGAGGTCAGCCTCATTACAATTTATATACTTGGTCTGTATTAGAGAGTGTTATTTCTAATTAATGCCTGTGCATGTTACAACAAATTATAGTGAGAACATACTTCAGGTGGTATTAAAAGGCACACAGCTTTTGAGTGAAATGTCATAGCTGTTGTACAAAATAGCAGGAATAGGTGTTTAGCTAACCAGAATGTTAATTATGAGAGCTGGAAGTTAGGGCAGGGGGGAGCCCCTGAAGCAAACCTGTTCTTCTGAATGAGGTGCCCCAACCTCATGGGGCTTTGAGTAACCTGGTCTAGTATGATGTGTCCCTGCCCATGGCAGGGGAGTCAAAACTAGATGATCCTTAGGGTCCCTTCCAGCCCAAACCATTGTATGATTATGTTTCAAGTATTCAAGTATTTTCATATTACTGTTATTTTAGGGTTTTTTTTTATCTAAAGAAGAGCTAGGTCAGTAATACCTGATTAAGCATTGTCATTGAAATAAACAGTAATATAGAAGATATAGAATAAAAATGTAATAGTGGATATGTCCATTTGCTGCATTGCTGTTAATTAAATGCCACCAGCTGTTGAGTCACTGAACTATTTGTATTTGTGGAAAACTGCAGAGTGTTCTTGTGGAGCAGCTGGAGTTGTGTGTTGAATACCTGTGGAAGTCTGAGAGATATGAGCTCATTGCTGAGGTTAATAAGCCTATCATTGCTGTTTTTGAGAAGCAGAGGGACTTTAAAGTAAGTTGGTTTATTTTTTTTTTAATTATCCTAAGACATCAGTAAAGACCAAAATATTTTAAGGGGAAAAAAATAGTGCTTTCTTTAAACAGAATGTTTTTTCTTCCTGTCTGTAACCTCTCCTTTTAATGTTTTGTGCTGTGACTAAATGAAAAACTCTGGTGCTTTACCTTCCTCTTTTCAGCATCAATACAAAAATAAATGAACAAAACATTTTCAAACAAAACTCTTGTGTTAGCCAGTGGATGTAATTTTTTACATGTGTTTTTAAACCAAGAGCATATTTGCTTTGTATTTTAACTTTAGAAACTGCTGATAAATTGTGTGAGCTCTTCACAATTCCAGAGTATCTTTGTTTCTTATTTACTTGGCAATTTCAATACATAATGGATAACAAGACGATAATATCGCCTTTGTGGATGCCATGTCTTCGCATAGGGTTGGGAGCTGATTAGAATTATTGGCACCTGACTTTTGCCTGCACGTAGGACACTGGGGTTCTCTGACCTGTTAGTAGGCCCCTACCACTGCCCAGTGGTGGGATGCTGGCCTTACTGTGTGACCCTGTACACAAAGGCAGCCACTGCCACAAAACTGTGTGCTCAGAAGATGACAGAAACCTTGAAATGCATCTTTAGTGGCTGCTGACAAAGCATGTGTTGTTAAGCCTGAGCACGTGCAGCCGTCTTTGCAAAGGTTCAGTAATCCAGTTAAGGCAAGCTATGCTTCTGTAGAGCCTTAGTGTCATTTCCCAAAGTACTCATGCTCGCTCACTTCCCCTCACTCTCCTTGTTTCCTAATGTAGAGACTGTCTGATTTGTACTACGACATCCACCGCTCATACCTGAAGGTTGCAGAAGTAGTGAACTCTGAGAAACGTCTCTTTGGGCGATATTACCGTGTTGCATTTTATGGGCAGGTAAGTCAGCTTATGTTCTTTTGTCTCCACAGATTCCCAGATTTCAGATATGTTCTTCTAATCCTAGCGTATTTCAGGGAAGGTAAAAGAGGGAAACACTTGGCAGTGGGTCATGGGGTAGAAAGTGCCTCGTGGGTCACACTCCAAGGAGGATTTTAGTCAGAAGAGAGAGCACTAGGTTGTACCTGACCTGCTGCAATGGATTTAGTGGTGTAATGGAGAACAGACCTGTACATCAGCTTTACTTCTTGACTTCATCGAGCAAAACTGAGGCTGAGGCAGGGCAGTTTTTTTTCAGAGTAAAACTTAAATAAAACCAGATAAGACATCTTTGATATATGGCCATCTCTTCAAATAGAGCTTAAAGCAGAGCAGTATGCAGTAGATGTTTTGCTGTGTTTCTCGCTGACTCTGACTTCTGCTTTCAGGCCACCTCTGATTCTGTGCAATATACTGTAGAGTAGTTTTATTCCCTCTGCTGTCCTTCAGCATTCTCAAAGCATTATTTTGTGCTTTCTTCCGCTACAAGCCAGTGTAGCAATCCAGCGTGTTAAGACCTAGTTTTGGCAAGCACTCAATCTCCTTTACTCTAAAATAATAAGGTGTGTAAACAACAGATTGATGTGAATCATTCTGTTTGCTAATTAGATTTTAATGCAGAAATTTGCTCTTTTCTCCTTTTGATCTTATTCAAGGCTGTGGTAAGTCTAGTTCTTTTGCATGTTTTGTTTAATTCTACTCACACGTCCTCCATCCTTCCCTGTACTATTACTTAACATTAACTTTCCTGTGCTCTCGATTCTTTGGTTCATGGCAGATGAAATAACATCGTTTTATTCATTCTTGCATCCTGCAAACTAATTTTTGTTTGTTCAGTTACCTGAATTACCAAGCTCTATCTGTCGTCGTGTTGTGTGTGCACCGTGGGGCCCAATGCTGCATCATCTCATCTCAGTGAAAGTTTGTCTCTCAGCTTCACTGGGAGTGGGATTGGACCCCTTCTTCCTCCGATGAAAAGCTCGGTGTAGCATTAATGCTGTTTGAATGCAAGCCTGCTCTCATGGCCTGTGCGGTCTCCGAGGTGTGGCAGTGGTAACAGGAGCTCTCTGGGCAGCCTGCAGCCACCTGCCTGATCATCCCTCACAGAAGCAAGCAAACTGGGAGTCAGAGGGCAACGGCAAGTCCTTCCTCAAAACAGGGGCAGCAGAGGGGGACATGGGTATCTCCTATTTGCGGCTTCTTGCCAGGGCTCTCCCAGAGGCGGCTGCTTGAAAGTGGGTAATTTAGCTGCAGCAGTTCTGCTGAACGGGGTTGAAATCTCTGTTACAGTACAATGACTTTTCAGCTGCCAGTGCCACAAGGACAACTTCATTTAAACAGCTTTAGTGCTCTGAAGCATATGACTTTTTCATAGCTGCATATTGCTGGGTCTGTTCCCTGGTGTCCCCGGACACTGAGCTCTAAATGCAAACAAGCACAGCTTCCTCCTTTCCTTTTGCAGATAGATGTGGGGTAGAAAGTGGGACTGCTCTGCATTGCTCCTTGTAGAGGCATAGGGACAAAAATGGATGGCATGGAGCAAATAATTAAAGGTAGATCATTCCCATCAGAATTACTTGTGCCTCATTTACCAAGGAAAATAGGAGTGGGTGTGCAGAACTGATTAAGGAGAGCTTACCAGTCGACAAAGCACCATGGCAGGTGTGGGAGCTACAGGGGGAGCTTGACCTGGAAGGAGAGATGGACAGAGTAGTCTGTTCCCATATACCAGTTGTGCCTGTGTATTTTTCTCTTTGGAAGGTTTTATTCCTGTATTTCTGTCAGTCCCTTTGTCCCATGTGCCACTTGCTTCCATATTGGCTGTGCAAGTGGAAAGGTACGGGTCCTTTTCCTCCCTCTGTTGCCAGCAGTACTGCAGCCCACCGTGCTGAAAGCAGTCTCAGTGCCCAATTCATTCAAAACATTGAAAGCAGTTCCCTTCTTTTTGCTTCTGGCAGACTTTGCACACTTCCTCCCCAAAGCTAATGGTTGCAGGTTTTGCTAGTGTTACACAGTTAAGCCAGTGTAAACCAGTATGAATCGCTCTGCTTGGGCTGCTACAAAGAAAATGTCACAGAAGGAAACTCAATATGCAGGTATGGGGTGCTCAGTATGCAGGTATGGGATTCCCTTTCAGTCTTACACATACATTGGTCTGTAAAATACCCATGGGTAGATACATACAAGCACACACACATAAAACATACATTATTGCACGTATGCATTTATTCATTAAACTTTTTTTATCAATTGTATCAATAATAAATATATACGTATATATGTTTTGTAAAAATGGAACACTGCTGTTTCTTAACTGAAACAAAAAATGCAGAGAAAGCAGATTAAAGGTCAAAAGAATACTGCAAATACTGTTTTCTGAGAGAATTTTGGAGGTTCTTGGTGGAAAAAGGAAATCTGCAGCTGCATCTGAAAACTGTTCTCCCTCATACAAAGGTGGAGACAATATTTGGTTACTGCATTGCTGCAGGGACCCTCTGGAAGGGTGATTTGAATGAATGTAGTCCTTAGGGAGGATGTAGTTGCTTGTTTTCACCAGAGAGCTTTATTTGCCAGCTCAGGGAGCCGGATCTCGTTCTCATGGCAGATTTTAGATTGCAAACTCTGTTATGAGCCTTTGCTGACAACATCTCGTTGCACCACCAAGTGGCCACACTAGCCAGTGTTTATGATTTTATTTACAGATGAGTCTTTCAAGAAATCAAGATTGTTCTTGAATTAAAAAAAAAAAAAAGCTGTTAAATATGTTGAATAGCTGCAAACTCATATTGTGCTGATAAGCAAAGATGTTCAAGACTTGTTTTCTGAGCAGTATTAGGTAAAGGTAGAGCTGAGGTTTTGTTCTCCCATCTGTAGAAGTGCAAGAAGTTGTAGAAGTTGGAGGGCAGATTTTCATAGCAGTAAACTGACTTCAGGTTTACAAGATCAGAAGATGAGTTCCCTTTTCCAAATGTCATAAAACAACTCGATGCAGACAGGGAGGAATCCGTTAAATGCTAATTCTTGGCAGGTAGAGCAGAAGGCTTTACCCCGGCCCATCAGCTGCAGGGACAGAGTGTATTCTTCTAGCAAAGGGTAGAAAGAGTCAGAGTTACTGTGCGCTCCAGGGGCTGTGACTGAGGGCGTACGGGGAGGAAGGAAGGGCCTTTTCAGTGCTCCAGTGGTGACAACCCAGGTCACAGCTTGACAGTCAGCACATCAGAGCTCAGTGGAAACCAATAACCTACTGTCCGGGAGGTCATCTCCCTTCCATTACGTTTGACTGCTCCATGTAATAATTTTCATCTGTAAAGCTGCATTGATCTTGCAGGGCAAACCCAACCAGTATGAAAATAATCTAGGGATATGCATTGATAATGTGACCTTGGTTGCTTAATATTTTAAATTCCTGAAATCAGAGCATATTTGGCTTGTAAAAAGTACTTAATCTTACTTTCAATAGCTGTTGCCAGACACGGAGCATATGGCAGACACGATTATTTATAGCTCACAATTAACTTCTTGCCACTTGTCAGCTGAAATACTGTAGGGAATATGTACTTAAATGATGTCTCTTGCATTAGAGACATGAATAAATCTGTTAGTTGGTTGTTTTCAGGTTTGGGGTTTTTTATAAGCAAAACCATTAATACAGATATCATCACAGTGTGCCATGCAGCATCAGCACAGAGATTTGGCACTTACATATAAACACTGTGTTCCAGCATGCAAACATACAAAGAATCAGTGTTACAGAGGATAAACTGTATTCTAGTTTGATATGTGATTAATTTGGAAAACATGAGGGCTTTTGTTGAAAACATTGAATAGAAACAGAAAACAGATGGTTTTGGACTGAAGCAATCCTGAGCAGCCTGTAGGGTTGCATGAGACTAATGAGGTTTTCCCACTTAAAGCAGGTTTGCTTCAGTGGAAACAAGATCAGAAACAAGGTTACGATCCTGCAGATCTTTTCTCAGTGAAATCAATAGAAAGTCAGTTGCCTGCCCAGCTCAGTAAATGCTTATAGGGTGTCAGCTTTTGAGCTCTAGATTTGATCTCTAATTACCTGTGAAGTTCTTCATATGCCTGTGGAGTTTAATTGATAATATTGTTTAAAAATGTACAATGTTAGAAGGTCACTGTGAGACTGATTAAGATACTGTCAGGCAAGCTGCTGTTGCTGCTATTAGTCATTGGTTTCCAGTAGTGCCCACGTTGCTGCTGGCGCTTGACAAATTAAAAGACAATTTTATTACTCCTTGCCCTCACTGAAGAAGTCAGATGCACGTATTTGTTATTCCCTGTTGAAGTAAAGCTTAGGGGTTATTTTTTTTTCCTAAACAAACATTGAGATTTACAGCTAATGTATTTTAATTCTGTGTATTTTGGGGGAAGATTTGCCTACTCTATAATTTTAGTGGCCAAATTTGAAATACGCTTCAACATGAAAAGGGTATATTTTGCACAAGTGCCTTCCCAAAGAGATTTTGAAGGTATCTGTTGACTTCACTCATTTGTGCTTCTCTCTTCTTCAACAGATGGCAGTTTCCCTAGCCATATTGTAGAATTAGCTGTCTAAGCCTCGTCGTGTTAAGTTTAAAGGGCCTTGGATCTGACATCATTAATGCTGTCTTCCTTTCCCCTTTATCCCTGCAGCTGCAGGTATTTTCCTTTGGGTCACTTTGCATTAAGGTGAAAGGAGGAGGCTTTGGGTACAGCTGCAGTGGTTAACACTGCCATATTTCAGCAGCAACATATGGAATCCTAGGAGGAGGGCTGGTGCTGCTCATGGCGCTGGGACAAATCCAGTCCTTGTTAATGGGGCACCTGCTGCTTTCTGCTCAGCTGGGAAAGCTTCTCGCAGAGTGTTGATGTACGTGTTCATCATGTAGCAGTTGAGTGTCTCACCTGCACGTGATGCAACACTGTGTTAATTTTCTGAGGTCAGCATTTCTTATGAAGCCTGGCAGGTTCTTGTTCATCTCTTCAATGGAGCCTTTTACTAAAGCTCTGCAAAGTCCATCCAGTGTAATAAGCAGATGACCTTAATGAGATTGAGCTTTTTGCAAAGTAATACAGTACCCGTGTCTTTTTCTTTTTTTCTTTTCTTTTCCTTTTCAAATGTTAATAATTTACTAATTGTCTGTGAAAATGCTGCAATTCCATATGGCCTTTCAAGATGCCACCAGAGTTCTTCTTCAGCTGCCCTGAACAGATGCAGACCAGTTCCCAGGTGCTCCCATGCCGTGGCCCTGCACATCGCCGCAAGCAGCAGTGCCCTGTGCACACGTAGCTCCCAGACGGGACGTGCTGGAGGTGGCAAGCTGCAGGCACCCAGATGGGCTGGGCATCCAGCAAACAGCTGGTACACTCCTGCTTCCGAAATAGTTAATTTAACCAAATTATTAAAAATTAAAGACTTTTTAATCTCCAATTTTTAGTCCATTAGGGTTTTGTCATCATACACATTGGCATTGTCAAGAAGGCACTTTAACTCTTTAAACAGCTAGATCTCTTACATGAATAAATGTGTATAAGTTATTTTCCTGGTTAACTTAAGAGATACCAGTATAAATGCAGACATCTCGGTATGTGTCTGCTAGGAGCTGAGAGAGGTAAGCTTTTACCTTAGGTGCTGGAAATGGCATACTGGAGGCTCTGGTGGGTATACAGGCAACCTTGATTCCTGATGGAAGCACCTCATTCTAGCTTTGTACTACCAGTTGTGCTCACTGTATCCTCCCATTTCTTTCCAAACAGGGCTTTTTTGAAGAAGAGGAAGGTAAAGAATATATCTATAAGGAACCCAAATTAACTGGCTTGTCTGAGATCTCTCAGAGGTTGATGAAACTTTATGCAGACAAGTTTGGAATAGATAACGTGAAGATCATCCAGGATTCCAATAAGGTATGAAAGATATGCAGTTCTTGTGCAAGGGGGAGAACTGACTGCATGGTTCATGTTGAGAGCTGTGTTTTGAATGAATGTGAACTGAGTGTGTGTGTGAGTGAACTGCTGTGACCTAGTTCTACAACCAAAAAAGGACCTTCACCTTACAGCCTGGCAGGCGCTGTATGGAAACAATGATGTTACAGCAGGGCATCGCAGGAAGAGAGCATATACCAGGGTATGCCTGCAGAAAGCATGCAGATGTTTACTGCAATGCAGAGGCAGGTTGTTTTCTCTCTCATTTAGCTTTCACCCACTTTTGCCATTGACTGTATTCAAAAGTCTAACTGTTCTTAGTTAAGTATCTTTGTATTAATTTGTGGTCTGAATATTACATTTGGAAGTCTCAGTTTTATTCAGTATTGCCATGATAGATAAAAGCATCAGAAATATAATGGATGCCTTGACAGTTCCTCACACTTAACAGGATTTTATTGTTTGCTCCTGTTAACACAGGTCAACCCCAAAGACCTGGATCCGAAATATGCCTACATCCAGGTGACATACGTCACGCCTTTCTTTGAAGAGAAAGAAGCCGAAGATCGAAAGACAGACTTTGAAATGCATCACAACATCAACCGTTTCGTGTTCGAAACACCTTTCACGCTCTCAGGAAAAAAGCACGGAGGTGTAGAAGAGCAGTGCAAGAGGCGCACAATCCTGACAAGTAGGTTTGCTCAGGCTGCTCTCCCCCTCCCCTCCCACCTTTGCCAGCTGAGCCCAGCCCTGCGTTTCACGTGCCACGTTTTCCACAGTCAGCGGGCACAGCGTGTTGTGCAGAAGGATGAGTAATCTTTTCGGTGTGTCCATTGGCAAAGTATGGGCTTTCTTACAATCCTGCTGACCGTTCTAGGGAAAGTTATTTTCATTTGTGGAATGATCGGCTGTCTTATTTTTCCTTATTATTGACATCTTAGCTGTTCTTGGAGTGATGTAATTGGGGAGTGGTTCTGCTGGAGGCAGCTTAGCACTCAGAACCATTGTTCTTCTAATAACAAACAAGTCAAAGAAAAAGCAAAGTAGGGTGCCTATTCTGCAAAGAAGAGTAAAACTTAGCAGATATGAGTTTTTGTTCAAAATAGGAGCATTTTTTAAAGGAAGAGGTAATATTTCAGGGCACATTTAGTGTTTTAAGACAGGAATATGAGGAGCGCTAGCTATGTCTGTTCTTACTGTGTCCTATTAAACAGGAAAAGTTTAGTTCCTTATCGTGATCGAAATCTCTTTTTAAAGAGGCATCCTTCATGAAACTATTACTGAAACTTGACCTGTCTGAATTTTGGCTGGGGGTATGAGAAACTGTCTGAGATGGAGGTGTTGTTTTCATGGGCAGTCATGAGCGGAGAGGCTGATGCTCACAGCAGAGGCTCCTGAGTGACAGAAAATCCAGTTCCTCATCAACTTCAGTGCATCTGCTTCCCCCAAAGGGCAAAGCAAAGAAAGCTGCTTGCAGTACAGGCGTGGTCACCCAAAAGTTATGTTCTGGCGAGTTGGGAAAGAGGCACTGATGTCTGGGGGCATCTTGTTACGTGACACAGCTTTGCTTGTAAGAAGAAGAAAGGAGGGGGAGCTTGTGTGGGTTTTTTTTAAGTGCTTGAGCAGCAATAGGTGTTTTGAGACCTGTATTGAAGCAGGTAGTTTCACTGACTTGAAAGTGCAGCTGTTATGATAGGTTGGGCAAAAACAGAGAGGGTTATTCTTCCAGCAGAACATTTTCTCGAGGCTATTACATGCTGCCATCAGCTCCCAGTGCTCTCAGCCTGCCTCCATCTTCAACCTTAGCTGGGAACTTGATGACCTTCTCTTCTCCCCTGCTTTTCCTTCAGGCACCTGCCTCACCTTAGTGCTTTTCTGTAAAGGAAACATCTTTCTTTCCCTGCCTCCTTCGATAAAGTCATATATTTTCATTTACTTCCCACATAAAAAGTGGGGCTTCCAGTTTGAGAAGAAAGCAGGGTTTACTGATACGACTGGAGGAGCCATGGAAGTTCATTGTGCTGGGCAGAGGTACTGGGTGGCTGAACAGTACTTGCTCAGCGTCCCTGCCCCAGCGGCTGCTGCCTGTGTGGTGCAGAGGACAAGTCTGGCTGAGCTCTGTGGATTGCTGGTTCTCAGCCATGTGGTGTTGTGACTCATGCCTCCAGCTCTGGAAGTCCTGGGTTTCCTGTTCTCCAAGGAGACAGCCACCCTACAAGCTGGAGCTCATTTAGGTCAGAGCTGACGGACAGCAGATGCTCACTGTAGGAGGGCATACACAGAGTTTGGGACGCCTCCCAGAGCGTGTGGGGCAATCAGGAAAAGATTGTTGGTTTAGATCAGAACTTAATGCGCCATAACTGTACCTTTGCCAGACTCCCTGAGATCAGTGAAAAGGCCTTGACTGGAAGGAAGGGTTTTTAATTCCTCTGTCAGCTCCCACAGCACTATTTAGGTTGAATACTAAAAGTAACTCCTTACTTCTTTAAGGATGTTGTTTTAATAGTAGTTCATCTGTGGTTGGGCGGTACCCAGTTCAGCTAAACTAGAGGCTCCCTACTCTAGCGTGAAACATGTTTGATGGGATGTTTTGAGCTGTTTGAAGTTTGGTACAGGCTTATCATTTAGTGCTTTAACTCAGAAGAATAAATTTGTGGATTCTAACATCTGAGAGGGGTGAGCTTTTTGCCACATGGGTGTGACATCTCAGTAGCAAACAGTGGTGAACTCAAAAGGAAATGCTCTTCCTGTGCCAGGTACATCAAAACTCAATTTGCACCTGCTGTGTCACTTTCACTCATTTGGTGATTAAAACTTAATTTGCATAGATTGATAAAGAGATTGACAAAGTCAAAAGCTCATACCTTGACTTGTTTGTTTTCTTAAATAGTGTCTTGTTGGGTGAGTTTCTCTGATACATTTGTTGTTTTTGAGTAGCCAGTCACTTGTTTCCCTACGTGAAGAAGCGTATTCAGGTCATAAGCCAAACCAGCACAGAGCTGAACCCTATCGAAGTAGCGATTGATGAGATGTCCAAAAAAGTCTCAGAGCTCAATCAGCTTTGCACAATGGAAGAAGTGGACATGATCCGATTGCAGCTCAAACTCCAAGGAAGTGTCAGTGTCAAGGTAATGACAATTTGCCTTTTCTTCTTTTATTTTCTTTTTTTTTTTAATGTATCTACCTAAATTTTTATTCTGATTTTCATCATTCCAGATGTGTTTTGTCTGATTTATATTTCTGGTCATATCTTGTATTCCAATGTTTTTGGAGCACGCTATAAAAATGTAAGGCAATGGAAAATTCTCCACTGATGTTGATGATTGCTGGATTGATGTGCAAATATAGCTACTTCAGTCAAATCTTCAAATAAATATTAAAACCTTTCTCACAAGACTATCACATGTCACTTGAGAATACTGCCCATCATGCAGCCAAGCATACACACAGTTTAAAGGGAGTTTTGTTAGGATTAGTTTTGTCATTTCTTATTTAGAAAAGTTGGAATTGGTGAGAGGTGTGTGTATTTCTGGTGCCCTCATTAAAATGAATTCAAACATATAGCTTTCTAGATGATTAACTAGCCGAGGACTTCAAAAGGCCAGCAAATATCTGCAGTTTGTGTGGGGCTGACCAGCTCCCTTTTCCTCATTAAAGCTCTTCAGGTTTCATTGAGGTGACACAAGGAGTGATGCTCATCACAGAGGCTTGGTTGCCTGAGGCCAGTCCCCAAGCATTGGAAAACAAGAGGCAATGACAATAAACTGCTTGTTCTTTGCACCTAAGCTGTGTATTTTTCCCCCAGGTAAATGCTGGACCAATGGCCTATGCTCGAGCTTTTCTTGAAGAGACAAATGCTAAGAGATATCCTGATAATCAAGTTAAGCTTCTGAAGGAAATCTTCAGGTAAATGTTAAATTTAGACTTTCGACCCTCTGCATAGCATGAGTAGGTGTGACATGAAATCAGGCTGTATTGAACTGGGCTAATTTACGTCTGCATTTACCCTATCTTACAAGCCTTTCCCAAGAAAACTTTTACTGAAGTTTTGGGCTATCCTAGTAGCCTACATTCCTCTTGTTCTGAGGATAAGTTCTGAAATTCGTTTCTAACAAGGTGTAATTTGCAAGGGGAGGAAGAGGTACAGAAGTGTGTGTATGTGTGTAGACAGATATTTTTCATTACCGCAAAATTTATATGGTTGTTCTTTGTGTTTTTGTGCTTGTAGGCAATTTGCAGAAGCGTGTGGACACGCTCTTGATGTCAATGAACGTCTTATTAAGGAGGACCAATTTGAATATCAGGGAGAGATGAAGTCTCATTATAAGGATATGCTCAGTGAGCTGTCTGCAGTTATGAATGAACAGGTTAGATCATCTATTTTGGTGGCTGATTGTGGCTTCTAGTGACAAATGAAGCTGTAAAACAAAATACTGTAAGAAAACCTGGTAGTGCAACAGTCACTGAGAAAACGTAGTTTACTCTTTTGGGGTTTTTTTTCCCCTCTCTTTTTTTTTTTTTTTTTTAAATCCAGCTGTATTATATATAATGAATCTGATTGATCAGCAAAAATTTGTCTCATTACCTGTCTTGCTATATATTGAGAAGTTGAACATTCATGAAGCTAAACACAGACTGGTGTCTAGAGGCATAGAAAGATGATCAGTTAAACTAGTGTTTTATGCTTTATCCTACAGCTGTGATGTATTTAATTAAAACAGTAAATTGCTTTTAAGACCTAGCTTATAACTGGAGGAGATATCTTTATAGCTTCTATTTGTGTTCAGCTCTCAGAGCAAGAGTTATTTCTTTTTTCTTTTTTTATCTTGAAGTACGCTGTCGAAATACATGCCATGTTAAAACTCTTCAGCTTCAGAAAGAAGAGCATGCATGGCTACATTAGATGAAATACATCCCAAAATACTGAACTGGACTTCGGGGCACACTTACAGCTATTCTGTTGCTGTGTCTATGCAGATATTTTTTATTATGTTTTCTGTTTTAATTTAAATATTAAGTGATTCCACATATTAAAGTGCAAATTAAATCATGCTTAGTTATTTCTCTGCCTGCTTGTGTGTAGGCCACCTTAGCTTGCACCTGAGAAATGCATATTTTCTAGCAGTTACACTGCATTTCCAGCTGCCTATTGCACACATAAGCACTGTTTGTGTACAGTTACTTTGTTTAACCATTAGTATCAGTGCTGGCATCTCACTGAAGACTCTAATTTGCACCACATTAGACAATACTATTTATCTTCACATATGAAGAGAACAAGGTTTTACTGGAATTTTTGGCCCATTGTTACTCTTACTGTGGAATTGAGCTAATTTTTCCCAGGTGTAGGGCTGTGTAATTGCTTTGCAGGCTTGGTGTATGCCAGGTGGGGGTCGAGCTCAGTGATGGTTGCTGTTCTGTTCTCCCTTGCTGCTTAGGTATATAAGGATTTGTGAACCTCAAGCATTCCAGTAATTTTATCATACCTAATATTTATCACTGTTTGTTAAGTATGTAAGTATTAAGGGTATCATTTGTTATTCAATGTTTGTGCCTGTCCCATGGAAGTTAATTTGGCCGTTCAGTCAGTGTGCATAGGCAGTACCATATGTCTTGTGTGAACTACTGTTCCCCACAAGAATGGAATATACACAGTCAACTTAAATGAGGCATGAGCAGCCCATCAGTTTCAGCATTCATAAAATATTTGGTGAGTTCTATTAAACGCTCACACCTATATTTGTATCCCTGAGCTCTGAGTTTTCTTCATGTAAAGGAAAAGACTAAATAATACAAAATTACTTGTACATAACAATGTTAATATGTAACGCTAGGAGTTCATCTGGCAAAAGTAAAAATCGCCATCTGTTTAACCAAAATCATCTGAATTTGAGAGTCCACACTGAAAACTCGCGGCCCTGTGGGGCAGCCTTGTAAGTGACAGCTCAGTTTTCCAGACAGCGTGTTTTTTTGGGAAAACTCTGCTTCTCTTGCAACGAATGTGTGAGCTCCCTGCTTCTGAGCAGAACGTTGCCTCAGAGAAATCATATGCTATAAATTGTGGCCGAAACATGTATCTCGCAGTTGGGAAGCTTGAGGCTCTGTTGTAACTGTGCTGCGTGCTTTACACCAGTAAGATTTGCCATCTTTCCCGTTGTTGTATTCGAGAGGGTTTTGTTTGCTCACCCACTGACAGTGACTCTTTCATCACCATATGTTTTTTCTCTTTTCTTGTTTTGTTTTGTTTTTCTTTTCTGACAGCTCTGTCATGGTCCTTGCTTATACAGCTTCTCTTCTTCCCTGTCTAACATTTCCCTCAATACTATAGCCAAAAGTGGTATGTTCATTTTTCTTACATCTATTTTTTTTCTTTTAATGTCATGTACTTTCCTCACTTGCTGGTTTTTCTACTTGGTGTGTTTGTTTAGCTTCATGTCTAATGACTCCCTTGCTCAGGAGTCCACAAAGAGGGACAAGGTGTACGTGTGATGTATTGTCCATGAGCAGTGTTGAGACGCGTGTTCTTTAGGGTCCTGTTGGTGAACTTGGAGAGGTTGCTGGGGCAGCTGAACAGAACCATGTGCCAGTAGCAGCAAAAGCGGCTGGATGGAAGGGCTAGGGACACGTGGCACAGAGAGGTGTTGATTATGCCAAGCCCCCCTGTCCTGTGAGCGTGGTCCCCTTCTCAGAGTCCTGGTGGCCGTACACTGGGACTGGGGTGCAGTGGGGAGTGCAGACCCTGGCTGCACGGGGTTCGGGGTGACTAGTACAGCTCAGCACAGCAGCAGCCTCCCCGAGCTCTTCTTCTGCTTCTGCCACCCCTGGGGACACCGCTGGGTTTGAAGTCACGGCTGGGTGAGGCCAGCGGTCTGGGCAGAGTGTGAACCACAGCTCGCCTGTGGCCAGCTTTGCTGGGAGCTGCCAGGGAGCTCCCCAATCCCGAGGCTCTTCCTCCAGCCTGCGGCGAGGGAGCAGCCCCTTCCCTGGGCTGCTGGCTCAGGCAGGAAGGCTGTGGTGGAGGCAGCGTGGTCATGTTTGCCCGAGTCATAAATGGTGTGGCTGAGCTGCAAACCTGACCAGGGGGCTGATGGCTTAAGATGACACCTGGAGCGTTGTGAAGGGGAAACGTTTCTCTTCCACCTCTGATGGCTGCAGGTCAGTGGGGATGTCCCATGTCTGCTGTGGAGGCTTCAACATAGTGCCCCATGGAAAAAGGCAGGTTTCCAGTCTGTATTTATAGAAGTAAGTAGGAAAAATAGTTATTACCAAGGCTAAAAAGAATTTCAGAAAAAAAAAAAATCTATCTTCTTGCTCAAGCCTGTATGTAGGACAGGGCAGAGCAAGCTTTGGCCACTGCTTCTCCCTGAGAGAGCAGCTCTGTCCACAGCCCCAGCCTGGCAATTGGTCCAAACCCTGCTAATGGACACATGTTTTCAGCTGCTGTGTGTATGGAGCTAGGTGGGGATGCTGGACATCCCGAATAACGGCATGGGAAAGCTGGGGGCCGGTCTGTAGCACGGGCAGTAGGTGCTTGTGCAGGTGTCTGCTGAGTTTATAAAGTGTAGGTGACTTCTCAATGTTTTTATGGAAGTTATTAGAGAAACATTGTTGAGGGAACCCCATGAAGCACCACATGGCAGAAGCTGCTGACCCCATCCCAGCCCCATGTATCCCCCCAGCTCAGAGGACATCCCTCCTCCCGCTCGCTGCAGCCTCCGGTCACTTCTGGGGTCCCTGGGCAAAGGTCCTTTTTCTCTGTCAGATCCTTAGCATCCTTGTGTAATAAGCAAAAAATGGGAAATCCTTGGTTAGACAATGGACACTTCAGACAGCAAACTATTCAGATCTCTCTCACTGTTTCATGGGTTTTTTTAATTTTCTATTTTATGAAAAGATTGCCTACAAGGAGGACTCAGCAAAACAGCAAGGAATTGAGCGCACCTATTCGCGAGTCATCAACAGAGCCAGCTCGTCTGTGCCAGCAGCAACCACCCCGGCAAATCCTGATGCTTGACCGCAGCGTGGGAGCACACAGCCTTGGGAGGACCTGCGGTGGCTGGAGGATTTTTTTTGTTGTTTGGTCAGGTTTCTTTCCTTTTAGATTAATAGTACTGAAAATTAATTTGATCACGGACAATGCCAGGAAAAGGATTTGTGGGTTATGATTTTAATTTATTGGAAGTCTTCACAGTATTATTTTTTAAAACTGTAAGCTTGATTTTTTTTTTTTAATTATTATTTTTTTGCCTCCCCCAATATTTGCACATTCCCTTTTTTTTTTGTTGTTGTTGTCAATTTTTGGTTTTGAGCAGCCTTTATAAAGCCAGGCTGATTATGAAATTCCCATTGAACAGATAGGTACGCAGCAAACCCTAAGTTTGCTATAAATTATAATATATCTAATACTAAGTCCTAGTATACATATATTTTAAAGGTCAGAGTGGATGTTTTATAACATTTAAGTATATTGCAATTGTAAATAGAAGATGTGTAAAATATGTCATTTTTACAAAATTTAAAAAAATATCTTTTTAGTTAATTATGACAGTACTAAGAATATGGATAACATTTCAGTTACCATTATATTAAAATATTTGTGTATGTGTATAAAAGCGTCCATAAAATTTTCTCTTTGGAGGTCTGTGCATTGGTTCATTCCCATGTCAGCACTTTGCAGAGTGGTGGAGATCGGGATGTCCCCTGCATCCTGGATGGCTGTTGTGTTGCGGCTGTTGATAGGGACGTTTATGACCATCTGCAGAAAGTGGCTGCAGATCCTCTCCATGGCCCCAGGCTGAGGCCACCCTGGGAAACAGGGGTCGGTGTAGTCCTCCTGCTTGCGGCCAAGGAAGCTCTGCTCTTCCTTTGAAGTTCATAGTCCCAGATTCTGTCTGGGGGCCATTGGGAAACTTTGTGCCTCTAGTGAGATGTTCCGGTTTCTGCATCATGTTGGGATGAGGTGGAGCGGTTCTGCCAGCTTTCGTGGGCTCCTTTTGAACCTCAGTACTCCCATGCCGCTTCACGTTCATTCCTTTGCCCATAGAAAATCCCTGCTTTCAAGGGTCCCTGCTCCTTGTGCACATATGTTAAGAACCATCTCTTCTATGCATGCAGTTCCCACAGTTCCATTTAGCTGTGGCTCGTTTTCCCTGGAGAACCCTGGTGATTGCCCTGAGGCCTCCACAGGTTCAAGAGTGTTTGTTCAGGTCGAAGGCCAGTGCTGTGTCTTGCTACGTGGGGATGCCAGGAGGGTTGTTCCAGGGTATTGCCACCTCCTGCCCTACTGTCTCCTTTCCCTGTATCTCTTCCTGTGACACCCTCAGCTCACAGCTGGTGAATCGCAACTCAAGTTGTAGCCTTGTTGTAGCAGGTAGAAGTTACCTGCTCGTGTATATATACATATATATGTATATATATATATATATATGGGAGGAGCCAGTCATCGGTGAGGACAGCAGGAACCCACAGTAGAGAGGAGGTAAGTCTGAGCATCGAGCCCTCCTGTCCCTTGGTTTGTTGGTCTCACTGGACTCATTTTGCGTTTACCATGATTTGTGTTTATGGATGGGTACTTCAGAAGCCATCAAGGTGATTTGGAGGCAGCCTGTTTCTAATTAATGTTCACAAGAATTGAGTAACTAAATCTGTTGGGCATCGTTGGGAATAACTAGGTTGCAAAAGCGTGGTTTGCACCGAGGGAATGTTGCAAGCTGACACCGGGCTGGTCTGAAGCCAAGCTGTGGTCTATAAAGCAGAGGTAAGGAGATCCCTGGACTGTTTTCTCAATAGCTTGCACACAAAATGAGTTTCATGTGTAAGTCTAAGGGTTGTGGGGTTTGGCTTGTTTTAAGCCGCCAGCTCTGCAGCCTCCTCTGGGGATTGGAAAATCCAGCCCGTGTTCCGGCTGTTACCTTATTGCTGGTGCGGGAGAAGCTCAGGCTCCAGCCTAGCTGGGTCCTTACTCCAGATGGCTCTTCTTCCCCTGCTGTGTTCAAGTACTTTCAACACAGTGCTGTGAAAGCAATTAGCAAACATTAGCTTTGAACCAGGGCTGCAACAGGGAGAGAAAACAGAGCATTAAACCATAGATTGTCCCAGCGTTTGAGGGGAGAGAATGAGAGAAATGCAGAAGGCATGCGAGGCTGTAGGATCAGTACAAAGATGGGGTTTGGCCCTTCAGCACCATAAAATTCAGTGACTAAAACTGCAGAAGTTCAATGTGTCCGTGCAGAATCCCACATCCAGCCCCTTCCCTGGGCTGTGAAACTCTCACACAACTGAGGGGTGTCACAAGGGCTCGTGCCTGATGGGCATTGCGTGCCAGAAAGGGCTCTTCTCATACAATCGCTGCTTTTCGAACTTTTAGGATTACATGAGGTCTACAGCAAATTTTTTTTTCTACCAAAAGCTCCACTCTGAGACTCCTTTTGCCTAAGGCGACCACAAGAACGTGGTCGGCTGCTCTCGGAACTGAGATTCTCTCCAGTAAATTATTTCGCAGTGTGTTCTTGGAGCTGGGCTTATTTTTCAATCACTTTTGAAAGTGCTTCTCTGGATTTGCTTTATTCCAAACATTAAGACAATTTTAAAATAACCACACAACAAAATTCCATCGCTTTTTTTTTCTTTTATGCAGAAAAAACGGTTGATGGTTGGACTTGATGATCCCAAGGGTCTTTTCCAACCTGAATGATTCTATGATTCTATATCAGCTCAAGGCAGGTGAAATGCACAAAGAGCGGTTCAGGGAGGGAGACAAGTACAAGAGCAGATGCACTTTCCCACTGCTGACATTCATAGGCTCTATTTTCACTGCGGGCTGGGCAGGGCCTCGGTGGCCTGAGCAGAGAGGTCCCAGGGGACCAGGCAAAGGTGACCGTGGGAAACGTGGTCAAAACATGGGAAACGTGGTCAAAATTTTGTTAGTTGCGCAGCTTAAAGGAAAGAAGTAAAGATGGACAGGGAAAACAGCTGCTGGTACTTCTTCATGTCTTTATCTAAGTTCTTGGTAACGTGTGGAAATACATAGCTGTTTACAGATGAAACTTTGGCAAGGACTTTTTTAGGCTGTGAGCAAGGTTATTAATAATAGGCAAAAAAAAAAAAGCATATGTGCAGGTGTTAGATTTAGGACTACGGTTGGTATCCTTGCTGCCGCTTGGCATGTCCAGCTCTCATGTTCAGATTTCTTGCGTAAGAGGAAAATCTACGTTTTTCTCCATTCTACCTTCATGGCAGCCAGTTCTGCATAAGAAGACTTCTAGGCGTGGGCTGAGAAGCTGAGGCAGCGGAGAGGACTAATGCGAGGCAGCCGGCGCCGGAGGAGAGGCAGGGGGCAGGGGGGAGCTTGGGGCAGTGGGATGCAGGGGGCAGCGATGCCGGGGCTCGGGGAAGCTCTCATCCCCCCACTGCCGTAGGCGAAGCTGGTGAAAGATTCCCTTTCATCCGAGGAAGGAGGTCTTCCTGCACCAGCCTCACATCGAGCTGCTTTAGAAACTTTTTAGAGTGCAAAAGAAATAATTTATATTTGTTACTGAGTGGAAGCTATCCCAACACCCCAAAAGGAGTTAAGCATTTATACATATTTTATGTTTAATCACATCTTTAGTGACACCCAACCACAACCGAAGGCTTAAATTTCAATTAGAGGGAGATGTATTAAATGTTTAATAGGAATCATTCCTTGCAGGGTAATTATATCTTAACATTCACTGCAGAAATGTTATGTCAGTAATGTAATGTTGATCTGAACAGGGATGATTTTTTTTTTTCTTTTTTTTGGCTAGTATCCAAATGAGAAACGGGAGGATGATCTGTACCATTCATACCCCAGACGTGCTGCCCTTGTGCTGCCCAGCCACGGGCCTGGATCTGGGAAAAAGTGAAATTACATCCCTGCCTGGCTTTGAACATCAATTTTTGGATCTCAGTATGAAAAATGTTGTCTGGTGTGTGCTGAGAAGCATCAGGCTCCGTGTACCTATTACTTCGGTTTTGAATGTTCTGGACTACTCAGTATTTCAGCTGTAACTAATATGGGAGGGTGAATCTTCAAGACAGATGATTTATCAAGGATATCTGAAAAGTATCTGCTATGGATTTGAATGCATTTACCAATTTTTAACAAGTTTGGTATGCATAAGAAGGATTTTTCTCATAATATTTAGATTATCGCAAAAATGACCAGTGTTATGCATTCACAACAACCAAATTAAAGCCATGGAGTGAATTTTGAACCTAGGCATTTAAAATCGAGGGATGTCAAATATCAAATGAGAAAAGAGACATGGGATTTTGAAAAAAAGCACCCAAAACTGTAGAAAAAGAAAGAAAGAAAAGAAAAAAAAAAACCACAAAAAAACTCCCAAAACAACCTAGAATGCTTTTCTCATTTAGGCGAATTGCAGTGAGACAAATATAGTTAATCCAAAAGACAAAGAATTGCCAACCCCATATAGAACTAGGATCATGGTAAGGAAGGACTTTCAGCTTCACTATTGCTGTATCCCCCTCTGCTTTGGCACACGCTGTCCTGGAGCCACTTGTCATGGCCACATTGGTCTCCTGCTCCTCCTGTGCTTGCTGTGGTGTGGAGCAAGCAGAGTTTCTCCTCCAGCTCCGCTCCTTGCAGCAAGGGGCTGCTGAAGGACCTGAGGTGGGCACAGCCAGGTCGTAGCAGAAGGCAGATGAGCTGCTGCTGCCTCTCCTGGGGCGGCTGCCGCACAGAGGGGTGTGCGGTGGGCAGCTGACTGGTGGCCCTTGGCTACTGCGTGTCAGCCACACTCCGGGCACCGCTCTGGAAGCACAAAGGGCTGCCGGGCCATGTAGAGATGCACTTGTAGGGATTAACAGTCTGGTCATGTTGGCTGTTTCTACACATTATTTCCTCAAACCTGCTTTCCCGCGGAGGCTGGAAATGCTGCAGGCAGCAGCAATTAAAGCACTCATCGTTGCAGCAGAAACTAGTGAGCAAACGGAAGACTTGAAAGCACCGGGAGCTGTGGAAGCTCGGGGCTCTCTAAAGCGCCCACAGAAGTGAGCGTGCAGCAGCTGGAGCTGGGATCTCCCACTAACCCTGGAATAAACCCCTGGAGCCTCGCCAGTGAAACCTTGCTGCCGTGAGACAGAAAGGGCCAGCAAAAGCCAGCAAGCTGAGAGCCAACTGAGACAAAACAGAGTCATCAGAAATCTCACATTCTTGGCTGTTATTCTCTTTTTTGTTGTTATTTTTTGGGGTTTTTTTTTTTGCTTTTGTGATGGTCCCAAGTACATACATCCTGACAAGAATGGCCACGGCTCCCACTCCAGTGAGCACACGCTGGGCAACAGTAGGGAGAAGACCTATTTGCTGGTCTTTCAGGCTCCAAAATTGCTGTGGGTCAGTTCCTCTGCAGTAGAGGACTGTCCCCTGGGTGAGCTCTCTGCTGGGAACGACAGGTCTGTCTGTGCAGGACAGAAGGAACATGGCTTGCGAGAGAGATCAAAGCTTGATGTAAAGATTCCCAAAGTTAAGGTCAGTGGGTCAGTGCTTCCCTGAGATCAGCCGTGCGGGATCAGTCCCGTTTCCAAGCCGGGGCATTCAGATCATACAGCCACAGGGTCAGTAGCTCCTGCCTCGTTATAAACCCCGTGTAGTGGCAATTCACACAGCTCTGCTCTTGCTGCCTCCTCTGGGGCTGGAGCAAATCTCTCCTGTGCTTCAAGCATTTAGTCCTTCTTACTGGAAAACGTAACTGAAATTATTTGGTAATTCAAACTGAGCCGAGTAAGTAATTTTAGTTGGGAAGAGCAGGGAAACCTTTGGGAAAGGCCAAATTGATGCTTTCCTTTCAAGAGTGCTGCAAGACCTCCTCTTCCCGGTCCGTGCAGCATTATGTACATCAGAAGGAAAACAGACACTCAAAACCATTGCTGGAGCAGGGGCTGTGAGAGGACACATGGATGGGGTTTGATCTAGGCAGCTGCCACAGCAGGGTGGGCTTGTGGCCAGTGGCAGAGCACGTGGACCTCAGCCCGGGCACCCCTGGCTCTCCCCCACACAGGGACCTCCAACGCTTTTTGTTGTTTGTCGTCTTCAGACAGTGGCTCTGGGCAGCCGTCGGCTTGCAGGGCAGCTCTGGGAGGAAATGAGAACATCATTACTCTTTTCAGGAGAAGTCCGGCACGGTTCCTTGGTGAAATATTAGCTATGGAAAATATCACATAACTTTCCTGCCTCCCAGGCACATGTTGGAACATTTGGAGATTGGAAAAAAGAAAAAGCACAATGAAACCGGCAGGTTAGGGGAAGGCGGTCACAATGTCCAGATTATCAGGCCAAAAGAACATGACTGGCTTTAAGGCAGAATGGTCAAAAGCTCATCTGGGAGAGCCTCCTTATTAGCAGGTAATATTTCTCTTTAACACGTATAGCCTTGAGATGAAAAAACATTGGCACCGGAGCTGTTCTGGCTCACGGCACTGCAGGAGGAGGTGCTGCTGCCCCTGCAGGAAAGTTGTGCCCAACAGAGGTTTGGGATCAATCCTATCCCACGCCCCCAGGAGCATCCCTGAGGCCCACTGCAGTGGGATTTAGGGTAATGAGTGTCCTTCACGCCATGATTCACAGTCTGCATGGGGTATGTGTGTGGTTGCTTGTAACGCTTCATTAAAGCTTTCAGCTCTGGATTCCTCAGCACAGGACCGATGTGGACCTGTTGGAGCAGGTCCAGAGTAGGGCCATGAAGATGATCAGAGGGCTGGAGCACCTCTCCTGTGAGGACAGGCTGAGAGAGTTGGGGTTGTGCTCCTTCTGAACAGGAGAAGGCTCCAAGGAGACCTTTCATTACTTAAAGGGGGTTGTTGCGATAGGACAAGGGGTAGTGATTTTAAACTTAAAGAGGGAAGATTTAGAGTAGATATAAGGACGAAAATTTTTACAATGAGGGGGGTGAAACACTGACACAGGTTGCCCAGAGAGGTGGTAGATGCCTCATCCCTGGAAGTATTCAAGGTCAGGTTGGACAGGGCTCTGAGCAACCTGATCTAGTTGAAGATGTCCCTGCTCACTGCAGGGGGTTGGACTAGATGGCCTTTAAGGGTCCCTTCTAACCCAAACTATTCTATGATTAAGTTGACATGTTGCAGGTATTTCTGAAAAAAACCTCAGGAATGCAAAACTGCAATTGTAATTACTGGCTTATCTGTCCAGGTTGTTGAGGTTCTTCATGCGGTTTTTAATTACTCACTAAAGCAAGAATCTTGACGTTTTCGGTATGAACATCTCCCCGTGAACAGTAGCAAAGAAATGCACATTTCCCTTCCTTCCGGTTAATTACCTGCCAGCTCTGTAGAGGATGAGTTTTCTGTGTCCTTTTTAAGCTGCTCCCATATGCTGTTTCAGTTAGCGATAATCATTCGGTTTTGGTGGAGAGCAGCTGTGAGGGTGTTACTTGCCCGCTAAGGGGTGTTTCTTGTCCTGCAATACATTTTCGTGACCTGCTAATGCCCTGTGGTGTTCCCTATAGTTCTGAGTCACGTTGTAGATGTATTTGCATAGGTTGCATATGGTGTGATATCTTACAGCTACATAGATTCAGATATCCTCGTATACATTTTATATGGTATGTTTTGTTTGAGAAAAGAAAACTGATTAAGAAGGAATTATTATTTTGAATTTTAGGATAGATTTTCTGCTTGGAGGCGCTCTGTAATCATGAGGCTATCTCTCATGGGTGATGGCTTGTTTTCATTTGAAAGCTATCACAAGCTCTGTGCAGGTAACTGTGCATGCTCCTAGTTACAAAAATCTCCAGATCAGCATATAGCTTTTCTTGCACAAGGCATGGTTTTGTACTCTGTAGCATATGCTGTGCTTGCAGGGAGCTGGCATAAAGCAGCGTAATTCTGATTATTCCAGGCTAACTTGAGCATCCGTTTAAAGGGAGAGTGGCCCAGAGGCTTGGAAATACAACATGGGGGCCTGAAGTGCTCTCTGAAAAGTCTGAAGCATTTCTATAGCCTTGCGTCACTGCCAGTCCAGTCCAAAACCATCACCAAGCTTTTTGGATGCGACTCGTGTATCTTGAATTTCTATTTCCCATGTTCAGGTTAAGCCTGGTTTTTTGAAAGTGTTGAGCATCCCCTGCTGGCAATCGGACCCCTTTCTGAAACCTGGAATACTCAAAACCAAAGCAACACTAATAATATGGGGCTGTGTACACCGAGCCAGGGGTTGAGTGTTGTTGCACGGGTTCTGGGCTCCCCACAGCCACTGAAGCGAGGGGGGGTGAGCGGGGGGTCCTGTTGACGAGGCTGGTGGGGGATTTTCT
>VXAK01002348.1:132002-164790 GCA_013399435.1 Arenaria interpres
ACTGCCTCGCTGCACCCGGCATGAGCAAAAGTCACTGCTCAGACGTGGTTAAAAGGGGGCGTTTAATTAGTCATGAGTGTAAGGCGAGATTTCATTCAAGCATAGAAAGCAACCGACTTTATATTCTCTCACGCCCAGCTACACATGAGGCCAGTGAACCTTTCCATAGCTTCTGCTCCCCCCGCTCCCCTCCCTTCCTTTCCAAACACTGCTGGTCGTGTCTGTGCCCCAAAGGCAGCCGGTGTCCCTGTGTCCCCCTCCCACTCGATTCGCTGCTGCGCTCCTTCTCCCCACGTCGATGCCAGGGGGAGAGCGTGGATGGAGGCGGCAGTCACCACCTCGGGCTTGTCCTGCCCATCCGCTGGGGAATTGTCATTCTGCCGGAGAGCCGCTGCCCGAGCGCTCGCAGAAAAACAGCTTTTTCCAGAAGTGACACGTGTCAGCTGCTGGTCACGGTCTGGTGAGATGCGGGTGGCCGGGAAGGCGGCTCCCGGGCAGGGTGGTGGGGCTGGCTGCAGCCCAGGCGGCCCAGATGGGCGCAGGGGCGTTTGCCCTTGGCTAGTTTGGCTTTACGGGAGCTGCTGCCGTGCCCCTGCGGAGCTGCGTGTGCGAGGGCACCCTCTAAGCCCTTCTGCGTGGATGAAAAGGGGGTTTCCTTCACAGCGCGGGTGGGTTCTGCTTCCGAGGATACCCTGAAGCAGGGAGGGCAGCCTGCTGGCACGATGGGACTGGCACCCCACTCACACGGGTGCCCCAGCACTGGCATACCATGCCCTCATCTTCAGAAGGGGCTTAGGAATAGCAGGTTTCAGCCGTGCAATAGCTTGGGGCCAAAATTCACACTTTTCAGAATAAGTACGGAAATTTTTCGACATTTGTTGTTGTTAGAATGTGCCAAAATGGGCCTCCAGGTTCCCCTGTTCAGCAGCAGAACGGTGCCGGCTCGGAGGAGGGGGAGGCATCCCCACAGCTAAAACTGGGGGGGCACTCCAAACAGCCCCACAATGAATTTAGCTGACGAGTAATTAGCTGATTGCTGGGGTGTAGTCCTGAGGCATTGCTGTGGAAAGTTGTATGAGCTCCTCTCTGCCCTCGCAGTGGAAGCTCAGCCCAGGAGCCCAGGCTGACCCAAGGACAGAGTGGTGGCCCCACGAGGACCTCTCAGCGGGGGCCCACAGGTCAGGAAGATGGGGCTGACAGCAGCGGTCTCCCTGGGCACTGTGTGGCACGGGGACGTTAGGAAACTGTATTAAACACAGGTTTGATGATCAAACTTTGGAGGCTGAGCTGCTTCGTCGAACTATTAGGGCGTTTGCAATTTGCACTGCAAAATCTTGTCTGCAGAACCCTTCCGTTAGAAGGAGGATGCATTTCTTTGCACGGCTCAGCATTTGCAGGTGAATCTCGTTCAAAGCAAGGTGTGACCTGGCCTGGCGGAGCAACACCTGCAGGACACGGATGCCAGCTACGGCGGCCAGCACTCCAGGCTCAGGTGAGCAAGGCCCCTGTGGACCATGTCACATGTCCCATCACGTTCCAGCTGCTGTTCAAGTGCGTGGAAGAAAATGCATTCAAGTAGAATGTCAATCTCAAACCTTCTGCTGAGCCTCAAGTAGTAGGAGTGGCCAAGTAAAGCAAGCATATATAGCCTATGGGTAATTCAGATGCCTAAAGGTCTAAATGTCTAAACTTTGAGAAGGGTGAACATGGAGAAATTAAAATCAAAACCAGGGAAAAATATAAATTTACCTCTTTTACTAAGATGGGGCAGCCAACTGAGAATTAAATAAGGAGACAGCCAATATGGGATAAAATTTTGATGTGAAATCTGTTCAATCCTTTCAGGGTTACAGGAGCGAAATGATCAAAAGGGCATGCCAGCAGGACAACAGAATCAACACAATAAAAAACATTTATTCATTTTTGAACCCATTGAAATATTCTTTTTTTACCTCAATTGTGTGGATGGATTCAGAAGGAATTAAGCTCTTTTGCACCATAATGAAGCATAAAACATAAGTCAAAGTCAGAAATCAAGGGAGGCACAGTGATGTTCCTGTGCAGTGGGAGGAGGAACAATTTGGCATTGACTCTGAGTAGTGCTGCTGTTACGCTTTTGCTTGGTCATTTTTTATAGGATGAATAAATCCAGCGTTGCTGACATTGGTGGCTGCTAATAGCAAACCTTCGCTGGAGACTCCTGTCCTGATGGAGACCTGGACTTCAGGCTTGGTGGAGGGATGATGGAGCTGCAAGCTGCTCTCACCTGCAGGTTTTCCAGCGAGTTACCTGTTGGGGCGGGCAGGCTGCTGTGCCTCCCCTCCAGCCCGTCCCAGCGAGGCTGGAGATGGGATGCAGCATTGCTGGTCCTCAGCAGAGCAGAGCCTGCCTCGTGGCAGGCAGGGGAATGGTGCAGCAGCCAGCAGATGTATCAGAGAGAGAGCAGAGCATCATAAGGGTGGAAGTCTATGGGTTAGGAGGAGTTATGATGCCAAGCAAAAAGGAAGGGTTCCTGTTTGTTGCTAAGTAGTAAGAGAAAAGAGACTTTCTACCTCCAGCCACGTTCAGCTTCAGTCCTCTGCCTCCATCTCCTCCTCCCCAAAACTCCAACCTGTGGCAGCTCAGCCACGCTCTGACCAGCGCGTATGGTGGGATGGGGAAGCTGCAGCTGGGGGCAGCGGTCCCCGCTGCGCTGGTGCAGGGTGAGGATGTTACAGTGCTGCTTTTGTGCTTGCTGATGGGAAGCTGAAGCCCGATATTTGTGCTCTGCAGGTTGGGTTTAGCCCCAGAGAGGGGAGACTTGGTCTTCTTGCAGAGGGGCTCCTGTGCCACTGGGAGGCATGACACACGGGCAGCTGCAGTGGAAACGCCATAGAAAACATCCACACGCTTTCTGATAATGGATTTTCAAGGGCAAAATGTTGTGATATGCAAAAGATAAAAAAAATTGAAAAATAGTTTCACTGGAGTAGCAATGAGTCCTCTGTGTTTCTTTCTCTCTCTCTAACCTTCAGGGGAGCAAGAAAGCAGATCTGGCAAGTGAGACAGCTACCGCCATTGCTGAACGGCTTCTCTAGCTATGCGGGTGTCATTTTTTGCTGAAATTTTTCACAATACACCTTCTCTGCTTGCAGCATAGCCCCTTCCCTGGGGACCCCCTGCGGCAGCCACGTACACACACAAATATCTCGTGCCGCTGTGGCGGGCAGGGGCAGGGAGCTGCAGAATATCAAGCAGCAGCAGGATAAAGAACCGAGCTCCTCCCGGTTTCGGATGAAGCTGTTCCACAAGGCTTCTGCGTTTTGTTCGCGTGTTTTCTGTCGCAGGGCTACTTGGTATGCAGTCCATACAGCCCCCTGAAACACAGCACACGCTCCGGCACTCACATACAGGGATTGCTGCGGGGCTGCGTGAGCCCGGCGGCTGCCAGAAACCCCACCTCTGTGGTCGGGTATTTTTCTTGAGGAAAAGGTTTGGATGGGGCTGAAGGTGAATGGAACTCGAGCCAGTTCAATGTCCTACGAAGCACAACTTGCCAAAGCCGCTCAGGTGTAAGAGGCTCTGTCCTTTCTGTTAAATGGCTTTAAGTTGAAGTATTTCAGAATTAAAACCAGACAGCTGTAGTTTGTGCCGGGGAAGCAGGAGGGTACACTGCTCAGCCAAAATCTGCAGCCTAAGGGTGTGCCACGGTGACAAGGCACCGAGCCTGTGTCCCACCTGTGGAGTGGCAGCACCGGCACTTGTCTTGGACCCCACCAAATTTACAAATACAAGGTTGTGTGCGTGGGGCTCTGTCTGCTTGTGGCGACACACGGACCAACCCAGCCAGCAAATGTAGCTTTGCCAGGTTTTTGTTGTCCAAAACTCCTGACTCGTTTCCTCTCCCAGCCCATCACGGCAGCAGGAGCAGCAGGACGAGGTTACGAGACAAACACCGTTTCCTCAGAAGTCCCTGGTACCACAGAAGGTCTGTGCCCGCTCTGGTCTGGCTACAGTGCTGTGTGGGATCGGAGGAGCAGGTGTCTTCAGTTGCAGCCGGGGTAAGCTAATTGCTGAGCTGGCAAGCATCCCCTGCCCATCCAAACCTGCCAGCTGCAGGATCAGCAGCGATATTATCATTACACACGAGTGCTATTGCTGCCCCAGTACCTGATCCACTTGCTGGAGGAACAGAAACATGAATTTGAAACCAACACCAGAGGGTTGCTGCTATGTCTTAAGTCCCTGGATGACTCCAGAATGGAGGGGATTTGTAATTTGTTTCCAGCAGTTTTTTTCACTGCACATTGTCCCCAGCACCAGGCACCTGCACTGCTGTTTAAGCCTGGATCCAAGCCCATTTCCAAACCCAGCTTTGCCCACTCCTTCCCATTTGTATATTATTATGTCCTCAGCAACATGCACCTCCCTGGAGGGGAGGAAAAATCTCAGCATAAGCTGATGCTTCTTGTTGGTGCAATCCGGATGGGCTGGAGAGAGAAGAGCCATGACCCATCAGGAGCTTTGCTGAGATTCACACATGTCCAGCCCAGACTGCTGCTGGCCCCGCAATGGGCAGGGGAAGCACAGCAGGGCTGATGTGCTCTTCCACTTGGCCTGTGATTTCATGAGAGATCATGGATGCTGTGGATAGCCCTCCTTGGACACCCCCTAGTAAAAATATAACCATGTTATCCCTTATTTTGAACATCTTACACCAGCTTTACCTCCTTCCACCCGCCTCCAGCAGCAAAGGGGAGAAGTGCATGTGGCTGACAGGTTCTTATTTTCTCAACTACTCCTGAGTCACTGCTGAGATGGCGGAAAGTGTTTGAATGGTCTCAAAGCAAAAGATGTGTTGAAGTATTTTCCCACTGGCCTTCTGGCATTCTCAGTTTTATATTTTGAAGTAAGTTAGACAGGGTGGGGGGGAAGGATATTCTGCAGGTTTGTGCGTTTTATTGCCAGCAGGAAGATTGCCTTAGGGACTAGGTGATGAGAGCAGCACAGAGGATTGTGTTCCCCTTTCTAATGCAAGATTCATGCCCGGCCTGTCTCTCCTTACACTCCTGGATGCTGATGGAGGTGCTCCACTCCAACAAAGCCTCCCCTAGAGCCCAGGAAGGGGCAGCGGGCTCTGCTGTGGCCTTTTGGGAGAGCTTTAGTTTACCTGCTCGTCCATCTCAGCTGTTGGTGTACCTTGTTAATAGCGGGGGTCTTGCACTAAATCAGCTTTCATCTGGAAATTTGATATTCCTTGGAGAAATTG
Organism: Arenaria interpres; assembly: GCA_013399435.1. Taxonomy (NCBI): domain Eukaryota; kingdom Metazoa; phylum Chordata; class Aves; order Charadriiformes; family Scolopacidae; genus Arenaria; species Arenaria interpres. Next base: position 137,251 of record VXAK01002348.1, read on the forward strand.
CTAATTCTTTTCCAGCTGCGAAAAGTGAAAATGAATAATTCACGCAGTGCTGAGGGAGAGATGGTTTGTTGCCCAGCAAAGGGTGATTGCTCCCTCTCTGCCATGGAGGTGATCGCTGGCCTTTTCAGGTAAACCGAAGGAAATGGGCTCCGGGTGGATCCTTCCTCCCTGGTGTGTTTGGAGAAATCCAAAGCCCAAGGTAAGTGAGGGGGTGGGAGGGTTTTCCGATGATGCAGTGATATTGTGTTGACAGTGATTTGTGCCACGTGTCAAAGGCCCAGCTCCGCTCTGAAATGCGAGACCCTGAATCAATAAATCATGGGCCCTCTCCTGGGGGCTGTCACTTGGCACCTCGGTCCAGCCCTCCCGACGGTGGAGCTGGCCTGAGCCCCACGTGTGGGGAGGGACTCCTGTTGTCAGGAGGCTTTTAAAGGTGGGGTCTGCCCGCCGCCAGCTCAGGAGCTTCTCCACAGGGCAAGTGCTTTGCCAGGGGAGCGGGGATCCTTGCTGCACAGCGTGGGACCATGGAGGGAAACACACACCTCCTCCAGGTCATCCGCAAGATGCGATCCCAAATCAACAAGCTGGAGAGGGAAAACAGGGCCCTGAGAGGAGAGCTGCAGGTCTGCAGGCAGAGCACGGCTCCGCCAGAGAAAGAAGCAGCAAGAGGAGGTGGGGATGGCGATGCGAGGAGCCTCGCTGATGGTGGGGAAGGACCAGCTGGCTCTCCAGCATCCCTGCATGGAAGCACCATGGCTGGTCCTGCGCTCGCACCGAAGGAGCAGACAGGTACTGAAGAGCCAGGGCAGCCCATGATGGATCTCCCTAGCTGGGGAGAATGGGAGAACGAATGGGGAATGGGAGACGAGCCACCAGCTGTCTGCCCAGTTAACTTCATGGAAGTTCTCTCACCCAAACCCACCTTAACATGGTGTTTTACTCTGGGATCTTTTTATGGGGTATGCACATCCCCCAACCTGAACATAGAGGAGTATTTTGCTGCTGCTCAAGCAAAGAGTTCTACTCAAAGAGTTCAATTCTTCTTTGTCTAAGCAGAATTTGACTTGCTGCTTTGAGTTTCCATCGGCATGGACTGTCTTGATGGGGTTTTGCCCGTGCCTGTCCCCTGTCTGTTCCAGACAGAAGAAGACCAACAGTTGTAATTGTGCCGTAACCTCTCTTGCCTTAGTAAAAGATGAGAAAAATTCTACAAATAGTAACAAATAGTGGATGGGTTGCATACATCATGCCAGATGTGCAGTTTGGTTTTGCAGATAATGCAGTTAGTTTAGGCTGAGGGAGAGAGGGGCCAATGTATAGGGATACTATCTCCGCACAGATCAGAGGGGCAAAATGGAAATATTTCTCAGTTACTGAATTCTGCTTGGGACTTCTGGAGTATTTAATGAAGCAAGAATTAGAACAAAACGTTGCTTTGTGAGAACTAGTTATCTAGAATTGGCTGTGGCTATTGGCAGGGTCAGGCTGTTGGGTATTGCACATGCTTGAGGCCTGTCACCTCCTCATCTGATGTCTGTCACATCCAGTCTGCTGGAAAACTGCTTCACTGACACAACTTCTTGGCATTAGTAGGGTGTGTGCTATGAGTTGCAGCTGCCATTACCGTCCATGTGCTCCACAGACCCTGTGGCCGTCCTAGCCTCAGCTGTGAACCAGCCTCCAGGAGAGGCCTGGGCTGTAGAAAAATGCGCCCACGAATTTTGACAGAGACAAGTCTATGAAAATGAACGAGATGAGAGGCTGAACAGTGCTAATTGCTTTACGTAAAGCTATGAATAATGCCTACTGCAAAGCCCGCTGAGACCAGTGCACTTAAACTGGGGCTGCTGGTGGCTATGGAAGTCATCAGCTTGGGAACAGCTGACTGGTCTTTCAGCGAGCATGAAAGATGTGCAAAGTGCTTTCCAACCTTGTGGCTTTTCCTCTCTAGCTGCCTTCTAGGGCAAAGCCCCAAAGGGGCTGTTTGGCCTCCTCTGCCTTTTGGCCTCCCCATGTACAAAACTTTTTTGAGCCATAAGAAAGTGATAAAAAATACACAGGGAATATTTGAATTCTCATTATTATTATTGTTCCTAGTTCTGCTTTTATCTGTGCTACTCAGATACCACCATGACGGTGCGGCGCTACTCCACCACTTTGCCAGCACCCGCTTCTTCTGCTGTGAGGTCCCACAAGAGGCCCCCAAGCAATGGGCTCCCGGAGGTACCAGGCAGTGCCCAGCCACCAGCCCTTCCTGCCGCAACACAGCTCGCCATTGGAGAGGAGAAAGGGCTTGAAAAATCACTGGCCAACTGTCTCTCCAACAGCCATTCCAGAAAAATGAAGCTGTTCCAGGAGCACGTCTATAAGTGCAGGTGTGTTCAATTTGCCTTCATACCATCAGCTGCCTGGGCTAGTTGCCAGTTTCAGCTAATAATTATTAATGCTTTGGGTTTTAGTTCATTATCAGCAAAATTGAATGTACATGGCCATTGAGCAGATGGGAAAGATGTCGTCCTGCTCCTCCTTGCAATGTGTGAAGATTCTCAGTGTTAGCAGCTTAAATCTGCTATAGAAAGGAGGGGCTGGGGGGGGAGTGAAGGGGGTTGGAATCTTCTCCCCCTTAAAACCAGGCAGGGTTTTGCAGGTTGACAAGCTAAGCTTGAAAAGGCTTTTTAAACTTTGTACAAAAAGCATGGAGATATCGAGGAACTCTGAACTATGCTTTTGAAAGTGTGATTAATATGGCCCATGGATTTACGCGTACTGTGTCATCTTTCCCCTGCAATCGAAGCATTACCAGTTAATGCTTTCAGCCTTGAGAAAAATATTCTCAGGACAGCTTCCAAATTAGGTGAAATGGCTGCTGGACTAGCCCTGTCTCTGGTCTCTGATGAGAGGCCATTCCCCTGCAAACCCGGCCACCAGCCCCGTTCCTCACTGAGGTGCTGGAGCGCGCAACGAGGTCAAGTTCTCACAGTCACCTATGTCTTCTTGTAAGGACGTTGCAGGGGCAGATGTTTTACAGCATTTAAACACCTAAATTCAGGCCCTGGCAGGGAACTCGTATCGTTTTCAAAAGCACCCTGACCCTGTCCTCTGGATTTCAGCATACGCTCTGCTGGATTCGGGGAAACTTAAGAATCTCAGTGCACATAAAGCTTCTGAGAGGTTTGCCCTGAAGCCACCTCCTGTGTGTGCTGTTAGGAAACACGGGGTCAGTTTGCAGGAGCAGGGACGACAACGACAAATGCTGCCGCTTTCTCATAAGGGGAACAACAGCTTTCAAAGCAATCGGAATAGCAACGTAGATCAACTACAACTAATGCCTTGGGACCTACAGGTTTCAGAGCACCGGTTACCCAGCAGCGACAGGAACAGTGCTTACTGTTTTATTGTTATCTTTAAAGCTGCCTTGTCAGCTCTGAGCAGCCGTGAGTGTGGCACCATGCCTCATGTCCACTCGGTGTTGCTGCTTCAGGAGAAGAAAGGGCCATGGGAAGGCTTTTCACCCACCCCCCTCTACAGACCGGGTCATATCCTGAAGCATGAAGCTTTGTCTTTCTTTTAAGAAAAAAAATTAATATACTTCCTGGTCAAAATGGTGGATGTTTCCCTTATATACACAAAGGTCTAATATAGGTGGAAACTTTAGTAAGCTTTTAACTAGTAGGATAATTTGTGGCAATGTGTTCAGCAAGCTAATTAAGCTTAATTTTTTCAGCGATCACATTTTCCCTTCCCAGCGTGCTGAGCCATGACAGGTTTTCCTCTTCTTTATTTATTGTAGTTTTCTCACATTTTGTTCCAAAGCTATAATCCTGTATGTGATGTTGAATATTTCTGCTTTAAAATTAACTCTTTAGAGGATGATTTATCCTTGGATTTATCTAGAGTGCAGTTGCATCCAAGTAATAAAATGACAGCACTGCTAACAAATACTCACTAATTTGCATGTATATGACATTTTCATTCATATATGCTAAAGCATTATTTATACCATAATTTACACTTTTGGGGGTAAATAAAAAAGACTAAATATTTTAATACACTAGGCAGGATAGGAGAGGCTGGGAATTATTTTCAGGAATATTATAGTAAAATTCCAAAATGAACAAGGCACATTTAGCACAAATGTCATCATTGCGGGTGTTCAGGCTTGATAGTTTCACCTTCCAGTGGGACAGGTCTAACTGGTAGGTGGGAAGGGGCGAGGAAATTGCAGAGGTCCTCCACCCTGCAGGACACTCCCCTGTAACCACCGAGAAACTTCCGTATTTTCATGATTTTCCTTTCTTATGTTCCTCAAGGGTCTGAGTGAACCGACAGTGGTTGCAGAAGAGAGTCACAACGAAAACCAAAACCCGATCCTCTCACTGGCCAACCACCCACTTGCAGGACACACAAAGGAGCATGTTCCTCTGCTTTCACAGTCAGTGTAATTTGTCAAAAGTACACTCACCATTTGGAAACCACTGTTCTCACACCCGCTTGCAGAGCTGGCTACTGACACAATACACAATAAAGCCACTGAAGGACCCCCTGGGCACATGTGGGTGCATGTGCACCCTAAGGGTCAGGTGCTGATAAGGAGCTGTAAGGATCGATGGAAAAAGGCAGATGCTTCCAGCAGATAGGCAAACTGTGCTCAGTCCCTTGGGAAGACCATGTGAGTTTCATCCCAACTGGGCATGAAATCCTCCCTCCATGCAGCATGGAAGTGCTGAATGCATTTACATTTTCCTTGCTAGGGTGTTTGGTTTTTTTAGTTTCTTGCCACGTTTTATACATTTTTAATCCTCATAATGCTTTCTGTTTTTTCTCCAGAGGTAAAGTAAAGGCCGTTAGTTTCCTCTTACCAATGGATATGTCATCATACGCTGAAAATCAAGGTTCTCTCAAAAGCCCACAAAATCAGAGCACAAAACAGCTAACCACCATCGCTGAAAAGGATATGTGAGCTGGTGAATTTTTAAAGGCCCGTTGATTCTTGAGATAAATTGGCCTTAAATGATAGCTACGTGTCAGGTTCCTTCCCTGCAAAACGCTTTGGCAGGGTGCCTGCAGAGAATCACCCAGCCTGTGTTTCGGGTCACTGCCCCGATGTTCAGCAAGGAAATGGAAGCCACGCCAAAGCCGGCTGGAACCCTGAACACCGTGATGCAGCCACATGATAGCAAAGGTACCTTCACACAGTAGCTTCTATGCAACATGTCTCAAGGATCCCTCACCTTAGGATTGCTGTAAATTGGATGTTGAAGCTGGTTTTGATGTGTTTGTCACAAATAGTGGAAACCATGTCACTGCTTGTGTTTGCTGATTCCCTTGTCAGAAAGGTATTTGATGCAAATGACAAAGTAAGAGCTGTTAAAGAGCCTGTGAGGTTTTCTCTGCATGTGAAACTTTGAAACGTAACAATACTAATATAGCAAAGAGAACAAATCCATAATACTCTCTTAAACAATACTCTGAATTTCTGCAAAGCTTGGTGATGACTGTTTATGTCCATTTTGGGGCTCATCTCTAAGGGAGCGCAGGGGAAAACAAGTACTAATCAATATGCAAATGTGACTGCAAATCTGTTTCTGACCTGCTGTGTTCATCTGGTCAGAGATAGAGACCATACACCAAGTCAAAATAGGAAGAACTTTTAATATCAGATTTTTTCAGGAATGTCTTCTGAGCATGGCTTGGATCAAGAATTATTAGTAGAAACTTAGCAAGCAGACACAAAATAAATGTGAGAGAGAACTACAAACCACTTGTAAAAAATAAGTAGTACTTGGTGGCTCTAGTCATATGAGTAAAGATAGTGTCCTGCATGTTTATTTTGATTACAAGTATTTATGGACCAAAAATACTGCACATGGCTATTTCTTTATGTACAGGCAGCACTGAAAATTGGATATTGCACAGAGAATGCATGAATAGTAGATGTTTGTACCAGTAACTTTAAAGAAGATTTTCATCTCATTGTCTTTTCATAAACTCAAGCCTTCAGAAATGAAAGCAGAGACCTGGTGGAAAAAAATCCCTGCTGGATTATACGTAATGTTGTACAAAAATCTGTGCTCCTTTTTTCATTTTGAAATTCACCATGTTTTGTATATTCAAGTACATTTCTAATATATTCTCACCAATGAAGTACTAATTTCAATTTCACTGTTATTTTATTTGTGGATTTTATTTTCAGCTTGGGTCCACACAGAGTTGCATTGTAATGTCAGAAGTAATGAATTGGTGATTTCCAGCAAAAGAGGTTACAGTTTGGAAAGTCTACCGAACAGCTTATTTCAGAAGGCATTTACAGGGAAGTGGTTTGTAAATGTTTTAATGAAAACTTCACTGTAAGAAACAGGACATTGCATACATGTTCAGATAAGTACCTAAATCCAGTTGATTTCACTTAGCAAAGTAACAACAAATGTTTTTGAAAATCTGGACCTTTGATTTACCCAAGCGCTTTTGAAAATTCATGGTTGAACACCAGATTTAATGGGATTTGGGATTCCATATGCTCTAGATAGCTTTAAAAAAAATATCAACTTTTAAGTTTTCTAAGGCTCAGCTTCCATGAAGCAGCAATGGGAATGCACTTCTCCCACTCTTTTTGTGTCAATTCAATGTCAATATGTCACTGACACTAAGACCACGTATTAGTAAGCATATGACAATGTTAATTGTAGTAGGCTGCCGATTCTGATGTCACACAAATACATATAACTTTGTGTATGGTCAAGAAATTAAACTCACTGGACATTTATTATAGATATAACAGACTTAAACTTTTGTATGCTCATAGAGAAAATTAACAGAAAAGATGGAAGGGAAAAGAGGGAAAGGAATCAAAGTAGTCATTGACAAATGACTAACAGTTTATTAATGAAAAGATTTATTTTTGAATGATACTTTTGCAGTCTTTAGCAGTGCCCAAAGATTAAGGAATATATGATGATGCACAGGCACATTAATTTTTAAAAGCAGTTGTGCAGATTTGACCTAGCTCTGCATCTCCAAGAGAACCAGATTGTAGCAGAGGCCGCAGAGAAACCACTTAGCACATCAGTTTTACCACAGTACAGCATGAAGTCACTTACCATGGAGCACTTACTGGCAATTAAAACATTGCAATATTAAACATTCATAGATTGTTCAGTGCAAAAAGGGCAGGAATAAGCAAAGCAAGTATTAAAATTTGGGCTGAAAGATACAGGCAGCAATTAAGCCACAGTCCTTTTCTTTCTTCTTGCCAAGAGGATCCATACAAGTTCAGAGGAGCTCTGGGCTTCTACCTGGAACCACTCTGGAATATACCAAGACCCAGTCACTGATGGCCAGGCTTGTTGGATTGCAGAGCATTTCTAATTGGAAATCATTCCTTTTGGAGAGATGGTCAGTCATATTCAGCCACACAAGTGTGGGACTGCAAGAGCAGCTGAGACAGCAAGAGGTTCCCTCCTGCATTAGTACTGGCCACTGAGGGGTGTGCACTCCTGTGTCAGGCTTGTGCTTGGGGCTAAGCTGCTTTAAATCTACATAGCAAATGCTGATAAAGACAGAGTCCACCACTGCCAGAATGATGTGTTCTCCGTTCCATCAGCAGGACTAGTCAAGAGCAGTGAAACGCGTCTCTATGTTGGAAACAAAGAAGTCTTGTCACAGTTGACTCTCAACTTGGATCAATGGGATAATGCTGATTTAACTGTTATTTCATGTTTAAATCACTGTAAGTGAGGGAGAAGTTGGGTGTTATCTTTCTTTAGGAAAGTCTTTTTAAAGCTGTGTTCATAATGCATAAGTGCAAAGCCATGAGCACTGGGCCCATGGGGAGGAGTAACCAAGGATGAAGGTGAAATTTAGACATTGCGTGTCTGAGGGTAGCACACAGTCAAAGGTTTCAAATCTTGATATCCAACTCGACAATAATAATCCGTAGATCCATCTTCATCTACTGTAGATCTCACCCTCCCCAAAATAATGAACAATGCCTAGATAAATAAACCAATCCTGCCATTCATAAAACTGCACTCACCCAGAATGGTGTTGCTCAGTTATACTGTGGAAAGCGTTAATGTTAAAGGAAGTATCTACATCAGCATTTCAGAGTCAGGAGCACCCTCCTGACTGAATTTCCTGGTCAAACCCACTTACCGTACTTTGTTTCACACTGTAGAGTGGTCTCAAAGCACACAAATGGATATCTTCTGGATGAAATCAAGTCAGAGGATGTGCTTGTAAGGTGAGTGCTCCAAAAGCTAGCAGTTATTCAGTGAGTGGGACCACACTAGCAAGCCCTCTGAAATATCTACAGTGTGGACAAACAGTGCTGATGGTTTCACTCTACACATCCTCCTCTTCTGCTCTGCACTACTTGCTAACATAGACAGAGCTGTAGAGCACCCAGACAAGGGAGCTACTGCCTCAGAGATTTAAAAAGAAAATATAACCAGGTGAAATTTCATCTTGTTATATTACAGAGGAGGAGATGCCTTTCATCAGTCTTACCTCTCTGTCTGGTGTTTAAAGAGCCTCACTCTTGCCGCAGACACAGAGGTGGAAATGTGATGCTCCAGACTGTAACAGAGGAGTAACATTATCATCTTTTCCAATGAGTTCTTGCTCAAAGTTCAAATGGGTCCCGTGCTTGCATCCTTAGACAGCGAACCCATGCCCAAAGGTAATAAATTGGTGCACAGCATGCATCTCCTGTCAAAGTCACCCAGTGCGAGTACATTCCACCTACTCCAAGCTCTGTTTATGGGAGCAAGAGCACAATTTATGATGTGCTGAATTGTCCACAACCTTTATATCCATTGTATTTATGCTCCCACACCTTAAATCCCTGACAGCTGAACTTCAATTGTTCTCTGCCATTTCTGATCAGTCTTAATCTAAGAATATAGCAGCATGGAAGTCATTCAGCTGAGGAGCCTCTGACACCAGGTAAGTGATGTTGATTTTTAACACTGTTATTTTCAATGACGCTAACAACATTAGTTCCAGAATTGACAGGCTCCCTCTGTAGTCTTGAGAGTTTATTTTTTTTAGCTGGGGTGAGAAAATGAGAAATAAACTGGCAACTTGTTTGAAGGTCTCAAATGGTTCACAGGCCTTGAACAGTCCTTCAGTGTTGTGATGAATTTGATGCTATGTAACTCCACTATGTGTGTCTCCTTCTATGACCATCTAAGTACCGCATGGATGGCTGGTTCGAAGGTTGCAGATGGGTTTTTACTGCTGTAAGCTATAAAGTACACAGAATTTTCTCTTCTGGATGGAAAAAAACAGGTTGTATTAGCTCTATTCTGCACTTCTACTGCATAATGCCTTTACCCAATAAAAGACCTGTTAGGAGATCAAACTGTCACCACACTTAAAATGTAGATCAAACTCTGCTAACCTTACATGGAGAAGTTGTTGGCTGTGCTCAAGTCAAGACAGATGGTCACTTCAGGGAATGTTTCTTTTATGGCAAGTGCTCGTTTGAGTAGGAATATTTCTAGCTGGATGAGTCACCTCTTTCTCAATTTGCTGCATGACATACCAAAAAAGTGATTTTTACATAGGGATATTCAAAGACTGAAAAATAGGTCTTCAAAGCATCTTGTGGTGGTTTCATTCCCCAGGGGGGGTATTATATGGCATGTGTAGATCGATTAAAAAATATATATATCCTCCATTGTTTTCTTTTTGCTGAAACCTGTGATGCAATGTCTTTTTCTTGTATTTATTTTTTTTTTCAAAGTCATGTGGTATCTGATATGCAAAATCAGTCCCACAACAGCAAAATGCACTAAATTATAATAAAATTGCTCTGTTTAACGTAAAAAGTAAGAAACTTAGATTAAAGTGCAAAAATTAGAGCGAACGTTCCTAATCCGTGATTCTTCAGTAGCAGGTTTGACTCTTCCCTGGTTTAGAGGACAAGGACCATCATCTGCATGCTGGTTGCCATGGAGACTCCCATCGCTTTTGGAATCATAAGTTTTGCCTGAAAAGAAACACTCCTTCAGTGTGAGTTTTTAATGACTGTAGAGGTTTCTGTTTGTCAGCACACCATGAACTAGATTAGCAACCACATCTAAGCAGGTGGGAGGGAAGGGAGTAAAATATTTTCTAGTAATCAGTGGCAACCTATTTAGTCTATATAAAATCCACAAAACTTGTATATAGAATTACAAGACCTGCTGCATTAGATTAGGCTGTTATGGCATCAAATCCATTATCTTTTTTTCAGTCAGCTACTTCAGAGGACAATGAACTTTGGTTGCAGAATATGGGCATGGCAATAAATTCTTCTAACCCCTGCAGGAGAATGGCTTGATGACCAACAGGTTGCATAGCCAGAGAGGTCTCTCTTTCTCAGGTTAGTGTTGATGAGGGCTTCTGCATAATTACAAATAATAACAGCAGCTTTTCTAGGAAAAGATGATGTATTGGATTTGTATGGCAAGGTTTTGGTACAGATGCGTACATAAGCAATTGAGATGCACCCACGTGAATAGCTGTCTACCATTTATCTGCTCTGTTTGCTCTACTAGAAGGACTCAAGGATTTGACAGCTACATCAGCTTCTTTCTTCCTAGTGCACAATTAACACCTGGGATTGCTCTGCAGGTGAATTTGTTGGGCTCTATATGGTGTGCAGGATGGTTAGTTTCACCAACACAGACATGTTGGCATGAATTTCTTCCTTGAGTAAAATAATCATTATTCAGAAGAGGAATATAACACAGCTGCAAGACTAATCCTCAGTTAATTCCTACTTCTGTTGCCTTTGCTAGACAGTAACTACCTACCTCTTAAATCTGCAATTTTTGCTTGATTTCTTCTTTTGAGGCTGTTTTGCACATCTGTGGGGCCGTCAACATACTTCATTGCAATAGCTGGGGTCTGGTCCTTCTCTAGCTGAGTCGGAGCAACTGAAAGAAGAACAGAAAAGAATATTTAATTGAGTTGTATTAATATTCACCTGTTCAAGGAGGGAAAGATATGTCAAGTTGACTCTACCTGGCTGATGACAATTTGGTATTGTCTCAGTTCTGCCTTCTTGAAAGGACTGGACAGATTCATGGCCAGAATCTAAGCCTTTTATTGGCCTTCCCATTATCTCATTCTCAGTTGCAGTTTTATTTCTAATGAGGAAGTATGTGTGCATTTTCCCTTTGCCTTTTACTTCTATTTCTCCTCTTTCAGTCATCTCAAAATTCTTGTATTTTAGGCATCTAAAATATCAGAAGCAAAATTACACATGAAAATTCAAGATTAACAAAAATGACACTGATGTTTTAGAAGAGCTATTGTAACCTAAGTAATCAAATCACAACAGTTCAGGAAAAACAGTATTGATCTATGAACAACTGAAGGTTTGTTTCAACTGTTTATTCAAGCACGCTGTGTTTTTCAGCTTTACACATACAGCCTGATCAAAAAATCAATGGATTGCATAGTCAAATACTTCAGTATGGTGAAGGGTTCTTATTGATCAGTAAATAGAAATTAAGAACTGAAGCAGCCAACACCAATTAAACAGAACTCTCTCCAGTCATTTCATCAGAGAAAGCAATTGGATTCGTCAAGCATGATTTACTCTTTGTAAATCCAGACTATTCTCAATTGCCACCTTAAGTGTCCAAAAACAGTTCCCAAGAGGACTTGATTCTCACTGGGACTGACATGAAGCTAACCAGCCTATAGTTCCCCAGCCTGTCCTCCTTGCCATTTTTCAGTATAGATGTAACATCTGGCTTTCTTCACTCGTTACAGTGCTGATCTTCGTGACCTTCTAAAGACAACAGTGAGCAGCGCTGTAATGCCATCACCGAGCTCTCTCACTACCCTTGGAGGCATCCCATCTGCCCCCATACGGTTCTACAGATTAAGATTTCTCAAAAGACCCCTGATCTGATGATCTTCCAATACTGGTACTTCACCTACTCCTTGAACCCTGACTGTAGGTGCAGGGACCTTGAGACCTCGTCAGTGAAGACTGAGGCGAGAGAGGCCTTGAGTAACTCACGCCTGTATTCAGGGCACTGTCACTAAATCACGTGCCACAGCAGGTCCACACTTCCATTTAGACTTTTCCGCTAACATAGCAGAAGCTCCTCTTATTGCCTTTGAATCTTCTTTGCCCATTTCAATGATACTTGAGCTCTGGCTTTCCTGATGTCATTTCTACGAGCCCAGACAATGGCTTTGTATTCCTCCTTTGTAGCCTGTCTTCACTTCCACCTCTTGCAAACATATTTTATGCACAGATAAAATTCTTGAAAATTTAGTATTTAATTTATAGTGACATGAGTTTTAGGAAAGTAAATGACTTACTGCATGAATAGGATAGTGATTTCTGCAGTTAATCCTTAGTAAGTGCAAATAGAACTCTTTTGCCACAAATTGTTGCGCTCAATCAGAGAGATTTTAAAGCTTTTGTTATGCAGGATGTCAAATTAAATTTTCTGACAGTCTTTCTAACATCTACATCACCCTATTGCTTTTTCCAAATAAGCTATCACAAATATTTTTTCCCATATTTTGCTCTCTAGGATTGAGACTCTCAAACCTCTGTCTCCATATACAAGTGCATTTGAAATAATCAGAATAAATAAACTCTTTGGAAGCAGTGATTTTTCTTTATAAATAAGATGCATAAATCAGTGACTAAAGACAGTATCATCTACATCTGAAAGCTGCAGCTGTCAAGGCAGTGTTTTTTAGCATGCTTTTTTAACAGGCAAAGTTACCATCATAGTTACTCACTGATAGACACTGGAGCTTAGGTGAATTTTACTCGGGACACCATGACTCTCCATCCGGGAAGCTATATTCACTGTGTCTCCAAACAAGCAATAACGAGGCATCTTTTCTCCAACAACTCCAGCCAAAACAGGACCTGTATGGATCCCAACTCTAATCTTTACAAAGACATAAAACACCCCCCAAAAATGTCACTTGTTATTTAACATCTTTCTTCACGCTATCCAGCCACCTAAAAGTACATCCTAACACAACACTGGACACCAGAAAAGTATCAAATATCCACGGGGAGAGGCTCTTCATGAAAAAATGTACCCATGTGGCCTTGCCTAAAGTCACAGAGGAGTCAGAAGGATCTCTTTGATGCCCTACTGCAATGCATTACCCAGAAGCCCAACCCAAGCAGCAGACAGACACACATGCATCTTTGGGTTAACAACTTACTTGGATAGGATTTCCCGAAACTGGGTTCTGTACTCCTTTAGCTGCTATTATCATCCCCAAGGCAAAGTTAGCAACTCGCTCCGCATGAGTGGGCACAGGCACAGGGACCCCACCTACTACCATATAGGCATCGCCAATTGTCTCCACCTTTAATTGAGAGGGACAAACATATGAGTATGCCATCTTGCTCAGGTTAGTGCTTTGCTGTCTGGGGCTCTTCTTACCTGCATCAACGCCCCCTCTCTTCTAGAAGGTGTTTCCAGTCATCAGAAACCTCTAGCACGTTTGAGTTTCCTTCAGATGGGGATCTTTTCCTTGACTCCACACTAAAAATTTCCATGCATTCCATCCCTGCTTATTTGACCCATTTTAAGTATCAGTGTGAGAGACCCTAAGGAGTAAGGGATGCTGTGAAAGTGTCAGACTTCTTGCCTTCCTCTTACCCAGGGCAGACCTATACACAAAGAGCTATCCCCAGGCACAGACTCCTGAGCCAGGAGGTTATCTGTTAGCTGAATGATATTAATTAGCTCTAATTCACAATTGGTCCTCAAACCAGGACAGTGTTAAAAGCATATTTCTTTTTTAAAAGAGATTTTTTTTTTTTTTTTAAAAAAGCCACAATAGAACAATGAAGTCTATTCACTGGGGATTATTGATATTAAGGGGTTCACATAAAATTAAGAAACCTCCAATCTCCAGGATATCAGAGAATGCAAAGTGTGAACTAAACAGTTCAGGAGCATCCTTCCTTACAACCTGCTGTTTTTCCACAATATGCTGCAGGCTCCGAGACAAATGCCAAGAGGGTTTGTCCTCCTTCAGGCATCCAGTCTCCTTGGAGTGCATGGTAAAGCACCTGAGAAATACTTTGGTGTTTATACCTGTACCAGAGATCTCACTGGGAATAGGCCTGTTTGAAACAGAGAATTCTCAAACGTTTAAAATTCACTGTAAAAGACTGTTACATGGTAAGGAAATTTTCTAAATTGCTCTTATGAGACTTTATTGTTACATTTACCATCAATAAATAAGAGATCAGTCTAAATTAGATTAATTCAATTTCTTAAAGATGAACACCAATAGAAGAATGGGAACATAATTTCATCTTTGGTCTTGTTCATTAACAGAATGACTTAAAACTGTTCAGCACATCAGCCTTGAAAAATATGTTCCTGTGCATGCCTTTTCTCAGATAGCCAACCCCATAGTAATGCCAGTAATTTTCTGTAACAAATTAAAAACAACTGTAAAAAAACTACTAATGCAAATAGATACTCTAATTACTTTTTGGCCATGGTAGGAGATTTAATTTAACAAGATTTATGCACAACTTCGGATGTTTATAAGCTTGGGCCAAGCTTCTTTGATCAATTTCAATATTTCATTTCTTTCTTAGTTCCCTGAAATAGTAATCTCATCCTCCCTCTCTGTACCCTGGTAACCTCCTTCAATATTAATAGGAGTTATATACAGGTATCAAAAGGAGATTACTATAGTGACAGATAATTTGCTTATGATGTATGATTTAGATAGAATATAATGCTAATTTATCCTGAAATCTGTGGGCCATGTCCTGGATGCTTCAATTATTGAATACAGTTTCCTTGCCAAGGCAGAAATTCTTCTGATTTCCCAGTACAATTTATTGCGGGATGAACCGCATGCCTTGCCTCAGCAAGGAATGAATGAGATTTGGATTCACCCTTTACTATTTTTGCCTTCTTAAATATTTAATGTGCTGGGGACAGACAGAAACTCAGGACTTGCTCTTGAGTTCGTCAAATCTGAGTAGCTCTGGAGATGTTATAATGCTATTATAATGTGTCAACCAAGGCTCTGATCCTTCCAGCATGGTTTGGAGACAACACATACATTACAGTCTAGATCTATTCAATGCTCTTTGGGATCAGCAGGAGATCTATACCATTACCTAAGATCCCCATGAAGCAAAACGAAGTGTAGATATTATCTTGGTATTGTTTATAACGTTATTTCACACCAATGGAGACGCTTAGTGATATAGTTACCTATTTACAATGGGGTGGAATAAAAGAACTAGGAAGATTATTCAAACTGGTCCATAAACTGGCATATACTGTCATGTTGGGTAGGCATTTAAGAGAGGAGAGAGAGAGATGTATGAAAGAACAGCCATTCTGGCATTAGTGTTGTGGAACGAGACTCTAGCCCATGATAGACACTACACCCCTGTCCGAAAATTTTAGACACATTTAATCATATCTCTGCCTGTTTTTTAGTTTCTTTGTTTGATTACTACAAATATGTGATATTTTATGGTTTATCAGAAGTCACACTGGGGGGAAGAGAATTTAAGTGCATTTAAAAACGAAAAAAACCAAAGCCCCAAACAAAACAAAATCTTTTTCCAGACTATTTCAATAGCCTTTATCGCTCAGTACATACCTTGTACACATCATGCACTGTTGTCAGTCTGTCGAATCTCAGGTACATTGAATTTAACATGAGAACAATCTGAATAGGCTCACATTGGGCACAAATGTTGGTAAAGGTCACAACATCACTGAACAATATAGTGCACTCCTTGAACTCTCCTGTGAGCAGAAAGACCAGCAGTGAGTACTTGTAATGGCTGGACAATCACAGCACCTCTTTGAGATCCATTTGCAAAGATTACTTTCTTGTCATTCTTCTAGGACATATGACCTATCAGTTGTAATACTCGTATACGGGTGCTGATATGGAAGAGAGATGTCAGTACAAGAATATATCAAATATAAGAATCATCACACATCCTACTCATTCACCTGCCTCAACTCGCTTCCCCTCTTTCAGCTGGTTGGCCACATGCTGAGGAAGCATGGCATAGAGCAGAGCTTCAGTCTTTTTCTTCTCTTCCTCTAGGTGCTTCGACAGTATCCGCAGTTCTTCCTTCTTCCTCTCCAGCTGGTTAGAGAGCTCCATCTCTGCCAGTCGCTGCTGATTGAGAAGAATTAAATCCCTGGTCACGTCGTGAGGTGCAATGTCTGCAATATGCATCTGTCTTTCCTCCAGTTCGTGCAAAGTGCGAAGCAAAGGTGAGCAGAGATAGAGCATGCACTGCAGGGACTCCATCCAGATCATCTGGCCTGTTTGAAACAAGCGTCGGTAAGAGTTTTCAGCAGCTAGGACTTTCACGTGATGCTCAGTATTACTGATGTTAATTTTGGGGGATGTGTTCTAAGGACAGTGGCTTTTCGTATGGTCATCACAGGTCATTACAGGAATTACTCTGTTTCCTGGACTGAGAGGTGAGCTTGTTTGGAGGAGGTAAATAAAAAAATTCAGGACCCAGAAAGCAGTCCCTCACTCATTGTAACTGCTAGATAGAGCCCAACCGTGTTTCTGGTCCCTCCTCTTCATGAGGAACCCTAGTGCTCACATCTCGCCTCTCCTCTTCTCTGCTGTGTTACTAGATCTTGAAATGTTCCTGAAGCCAGTGAGTCAGCATCATGCACAGGGGATCTGAGACTCACAAAGATTAAATAAAACATCTAAAGTTTAACTTCACAGTGGGTAATATGTGGCGCCCAGTAAAGTCAACGGAGCCTTCCTTCCTGGAAGCTGGAGCTTTCAGTCACTAGGATCATCTAAATAAGCAGGTACAAAAACGTCTGAAAGGTAGAAGGGATTTTTGGTGGGGATTGAGTTTTTGTTTTCTTTATTGAGATTTGATTATGGGTTTGATTTTTTTCATATTTTGTTATTATTATTCTTTATCTGCTTCATAAGTACCCTTGGTTTCTGAACAGTGATCTAGGATTTCCTCTTTCTTTCTTTGTCTCTCACCCCATCCCCAGGGTAACTGGATGAACAGCTTAACAACTAACAGGACTGGAACATCAGAGATATCATGTGAATTAACCCTGACAGCATAAGAGGAAGTAAGATTGTACCTGTGACTAATTTAAGTTCCTTGTTTTGGTAACATCACTTTTTTCAGTCTCCCTAAAGTCTCAATTTTTTCTGAATCTCAGGAATACAGGGTGTGACACTCATTATGTAAAGGTGAAAGGAAAGAAGGGAAAATTAGGTCATATTATACAATTCAGAGAAGCAAAATTGAGGTCACAGAACACTTAAACCAAATGTCATTACAGTTAATTACAGG
Organism: Arenaria interpres; assembly: GCA_013399435.1. NCBI lineage: Eukaryota > Metazoa > Chordata > Aves > Charadriiformes > Scolopacidae > Arenaria > Arenaria interpres. The sequence goes on from VXAK01002348.1 coordinate 154,583, forward strand.
AAGCAGAGAGTCATTCCATTTTCATTCCTCCTAGAAAAAATAAGGCAAAAAAATATGATTTTTGCTAAAGTATTTTACCTGGTAAACTCTTATGTAACACTGGGGGGATGAAGACAGAAATCAGAATCTGAAAATGCAACTACAAAAAAATAAAAGCCTAGTGAACTAATCTATTTTTATCCACATTTGAAACCCAGCCAATAGCAAATAACTCCCCTCAAAGGCATAAATTAAGAATGAATCATGTATTCGCATTTTAGGAATCACAATGCATGGGGGCACAGGGGAAGCCGTTTCTCTCCTCCAGCTCTACCAATGTCATTCAGACTTTGTCACTGAGCTCTCCCCTGGTCCCCTGCCCTTCCTGCCCCTCTCCCGGCAGAGGCTGGAGCAATGCTTGCGGTGTATTACTGTGGGAATGCTCACCCTGCATTTCATTGCCGACTGCATGTGCCAGAGATGCAATCCCAGAGCTGTGGACGGGTGGACTGGCACAGTCCATGCTGAGTGGCTGGCTTTAAAATGCTGTTCCATGTATGAAGCAGTAATTTCTTTGGCAAAGAAAGTTCTTAGCAAGGCAAAGCGATTCTGTGCTGGCTGCATAGACTCATGTGTAGAGATACGGGGAAGTGAGACCTGGACAGTTACTTCTACACAGCTCAGTGCATCTCCATGCTGAGCCCAGTGGCTCCATAAGCAGAAGTTGGCTCTGAGGGCTGGCATTGTGTCCCTTCTACAGATCCCCAGTGAAGCGTTGAGACCATAGAGGGTTGGTGGGGTAGTTCACACACCTGGAGCAAAGGATGAACACAGACTCATTAGAAAGGACAGGCAGGCGAGGAGGGGGAGCTGCCTTTTATGTGAGAGAGCGAGGGAAATGCAAGGAGCTCTGCCTAGGGCTGGATCATGAGCCAGCCAAGAGCTTCTAGATAAGGATTAGAGTGAGTGGTGTTGTGATGGATATCATCTGCTACAGATGCCCTGCTCAGGAAGAAAAAGTAGATGAGACCTTCTCAAGACAAGCGGAGGCAGCTTCATAGTGGACTTCAGCTACTTCAATACCTGCTGGAAAGAAAACACAGCAGGGCACGAGCAATTAAGAAGGTTTCTGGAATGCACTGAGGCACTGACAGGTGAGGTTCCTGACACAAATGACTGATAAGCCAATAAGGGCAGGTGTCCTTTTAGATCTGGTACTTATAAACAGTGAAGAACTATGGATGTGAAAGCCGGGTGCAGCCTTGACTGCAACGACTGTTTGATGGTGGAGTGCAGGAACCAGAGAGGAGTGAATAAGGCAATAAAGCAAGATCACAAGACGGAAATTCAGGAGACTGGATTTTGTCCTATTCAGGGATCTGTTTGGAAGAATCCTATGGGATACAGTCTTGGAAAGAAGAAGGATCTAGAAAAGCTGGTTGATTTCCAAGGATCTCCTTTTCCAAGTTCAGGAATGGTCTATCCCAATGTGCCGTCAGTCAAGCAAATGGCAAGGACCTGTGTGGCTGAACACGGAGCTCCTGACTAAACTCAATCATAAAAAAGAAAGAATACAAGAGGTGAAAGCTAGGTCAGGTCACCCCAGAGGAAGAGACAGGGCTGAAAAAACCCAAAACCCACTTTGAATTGCATCTGTTGAGGAACAAGAGGGTCTTCTACAGGTATATGAGCAGCAAAAGGAAAACTAGTGCAAATGTGGGCCTGCTGCTGAATGGGGCAAGGGATCTGCTGAGAAAGGATATGGAAAAGTCCGAGGTACTCAGTGCCTTCTTTGCTTCAGTCTTTGCAGGTAAGAATCACCATTCAGGAATCTCAAGGCCCTGAGACCAGTGGGAAAGTCTGGAGTGATGAAGACCTACCATCGGCACAGGAGGTTCAGGTTAGTAAACATTTAAATAAACTGAATATAGATAAGTCCATGAGACCTCATGTGAAGCACCCAGGAGTGCTGAGGGAGCTGACCAGTGTCATTGCGAGCCCACTCTCAGTTAGTTTTGAAAGTCATAGTGACTGGGGGAGGTTCCTGAGGACTGGAAGAAACTACATGTCTCTCCTATTTTCAAAAACAAAGGATGGAGGATCCAGGAAGGCTTGGAGCATCTGTCATAAAAGCAGAAGCTAAGAGACATGGGGCTGTTCAGCCTAGAAAAGACAAGCCTCAGGGGGAGCTTATCAATATGTATAAATACCCGACAAGAGGGGGCGAAAAATACTTTTCTCAGTGGTATCCAAGAAGAAGAGACAATGGGCACTAATTGAAATGCAGGAATTCCATTTAAACCTAGGAAAAAGCCTTTTTACTGTAAGGGTGGTTAAACACTGGAATGGATTGCCCAGGGAGGTTGGGGAGTCTCCATCCTTCAATGTATTCAAAACCCAACTAGACATGGTCCTGGGTAACCTGCTCTAGTTGAGCCTGCTTTGTGCATGGATGTACTAGACAATCACCATAACTCCCTTCCAAACTCAACTGGATTTGAGTCAATTCTGCGACTCTGTGAATGACTGAGGTGAGAGGTGGTTCAGAAAACAATCTCTCTTGGCTTTGCCCTTGTTACTCAAGAAAGCTGCAAAGACGTGGGGTTTGCAGCATTAGAAAAGCACTGTCTTCCTAAGCCTTTCAAATGGGAGCAGTGTTGTTATTTCTGATTGACAACTTTCAAAATCTGGTGAGGTGACAGCAGAACTTGTCTACAAGCACCTTAAAGTACTGTTTCTCTAAACAGAATCACCTACTCCTCTCCTCACTGCACAAAGACAAGGTCATTTATAGGACTTATGTGAAACCAGGAGTCCACAGAAAGGCATTAGTTCAGCCCCAGCGTAATTCCTGAATTAATATGAACGCTTATGCTATTGAAAACAGTGAAGTACCTCTCAGCTCTAGCATTGGCCGTTGTTTCCATGACTCTGGCATCATCTCTCTTCTAGTTTGGAAAACAAATTGGCTGTTGATGAATTTCTGAATGCTAGAGATGGTGAAGGGTACTTCTGGGTGAACGATACTGAAATAGTGATCCAAGCAGATGCCCATGGTCTGAAGGCCAGGTACTATTTTTTGAATGCTCACCCCAGCTTGCTTCACTCTGAGCTTAAAAAGAAAATATGGACAATGTGTTATAATTCATATCCTGTTTGGGTTCAGGCCAAGCCATAGCTGCTCACTGTTTACACATGTACACACACTTAGCCTTGCTATACTACGCGGCTTATTTCTGAGCAAAGTTTCTATCTTATTAGCATATTACTGCAAAGCTCTGAATGAGCGTCCTTCGTAGCAAGACGAAGTCCCCAGAAAGGAATGTTATTATCCAAATGCTCTTCCCTATCAATTGTTAAAAACAAAACAAAGCTATCTGCTATTATCCTTGCTTGGGTTTTTGTAGGCCTAACAAATAGCCTTACAGGTAGCTGCAAGAGAAAACTAGAGATACCAGGGCATGTCCTGCATTTCAAAAAGAAACTAACTGTGGCATGAAACGTTTTGGCAAATATTAATTTTCTAATGGATGCCATACCTTCTCTTAACCATTGCTGTGTTAAGGTTTAGTCATTCTCTTTTAGCCTGCTTGACCATCCATGACCTCTTAAATCCTGCAGAAATGTCCACTCTGCCGTCACTGTTTGTCATCAGAGTTAATAAAGCTCTGACCTGGTTACCAATAATGGGTGCAGGACTTGCCCTTTTTCCACACTAGTAATTTTATCAAATTATGCGGGCTGGATGTCTAGAAAGGTTTAAACCTCTGAACTTTGGCTAATGTGGACAGTGGCATGCAGCAGACTGTGCTCTGGAATCTCTGTCAGGATGATGCCAAAAGGTGTTCCCTGAGTGTATTCAGCTTTCTTCTGCTGTCCTATTCTCAGCTTCTCCTCTCTTTGCTCCTGTCCTAAGCCAATATTCCCTGCATGGAATTGGGAGCAAGAGGAACTGCAGCTTGGTGGGAACCCAGGCTAGCTGGAAACCAGCCATGGAGCAGCATCTGCCAAGGAAAGGCAATTCAGTGGCTGCAGAGTATGTGTGTGCAGGAGAGGACACTCAATCCTCCCACAGACGATAAAGAGGTTTTTGGGTTCAGTTCCTACTAGATGGGGTTGTGTGCTGCCCGATTTAGTAGGTAGAGAGGTTTTCCCAGCAGAATCCTGTCCGAGTAGACTCTGGAAGCATGCAGAGCCTCAGTTGCCAGCAGAGTCTTACAAAAGCCTTCGGATAAATTAGTAACTGGGAGGAGAGGGTGATTAGCTGTAAGTACAAATCCATTTTAAAGGATGGGTTGTGTCTCTAGCATATCCAAAGACAGAAAGGTGGCCAGAAACCTCAGAAAACTCTGTTTGGTGTTTGGTAATGGATAGACTGCTGCAGTACACCTTGTTGGCATATCTGCAGCTGTTTCAGACATGGTAATCTCAATAAATTCACAGGAGATTCCTATCTGAAATGATCCAGTTGTTATGAGTGACTTTTATTTCACATCTCTGTACAGAGCACTTCTGCAAGTCCTGCAAATGAGTCTCCCTGTTTCCAGAGCACACGCAGCAGTGAACTGCAGGACAGTCAAACCAGCAGAAAATAGCTATATGGTTTATGCACAGTAAAGGCCCTCACCACATGCTTCTCCTACCTCTTTGTCAAAAACCAAATGAAAAGGAAGTCCATTGCAAAATGTTTTTGTGTCAATCCAGAGGCTCTTGGGATAAACTGGATCAAATCCTCTCAGGAGTTTACCTGTGGCAAGATAAATGTGCAGTTTTTAATCGTGTCGCACCTCATAAAAGCAGTGAGCATTACTTTTTAGCACGGAGTGAGACGGGACCCTATATCATAATGAGTGAAGACAAAGTAAACAGCATGTGGGTCCAGAAATGGGCACATATCTGTGCTAAATGGTCTGCAGCTGTTTTAATACACTGCTGATTAGCAACTAATCTGAGTCGGCTGAGAGTTTAAAACTTAACCACACAAAAAAACACAGAGCATCAGATGCATGAAATTATGTAGAAACAATAAGAATAGATGAACAACTGTAGATGTTGCTGCTCTATGAATTTGCAGATGTCACAGCAATGTAACACAGCTATATCCCCACAAAAATGTACGCAGAAGTGGATTTAATATACTTTGCCAGCTACTAAGGAACATTTATGGAGAAAAAACCCAGCATGATCTGGGTTTCAGTCTCCTGTACAAATAACTCTAGTCCATAGCACAAAAACCAAATTACTGTTTGTATCTACGTTACTTACCCTGAGTTTTTTTCAAAATGGTCACAGATCTATAGAGCAGGTTGTGCTTGCTGGTGAACAGACATTTTTGTAAAATGAATGAGTAAAAATAGTCAGAAGTGCTCATCTGACTGAAGCACCCAAATCCTTTGATCTTCACAGTATAAACTTGGATTCTCCAGTATCCCACAGTAATCCAAAGGATGATTATTTCAAGTGATCTCTTTGCCCCAGAAGGTGGTTATGACAGTTATTCTAGTAAATTCTGCTTGATAACAAATGCTCAAGTCAGTTAGGAGACTGGTGAAAAAGATTACAAACTTAGGACCCAATTTTTAGACCTCTTACTGCTTCAGGGGAAGTCAATGTGCGTTTTTTACCTTTCAAAGTCTGGCTCTTGGTAACTCTTGCATTTATTGTTAGAGTTGGGGTTTTCTAAGTAAAAATGCTACTCTAAAATTTAATTTTGAATATTTATTATTTTATTACTCAAGATATCCGCTCTTGTAATGCATGTGGCATTGCACCGGATAATATCAGGTTCAATTTTTCACTCCTCCCAGAATCCAAACACCTTGGTGGTACTCAGCTGGATTCTCATTCCTCTTGGGGAATCCAAAGATCCTAACTGAAAAAATCCGTCTGTTTTATGAACATATATAAACATATAACATATGAATGTATAAGCAAAGATTACTAGATTAGCAGTAGATTTTTGGTAGTGGAGGGTATAATTTCGCTGTCAGAATTTACTACAGTTGATAACTTTGGAAAGGAGTAGCAGCTACCATGTTAAAAAACACTCTTAAATTCATCATCTGAGACCAAGTGACATGAGAAGGAAGTATCAAATGTAGTACACAATGACATTTTATAGAAGAATACTTTTCAGAAGTATTTTCAGAACACTTTCTTTAAGAGACAAAAGTGACAGTTCATATTCCATTTAAGTACGTGTCATTACTAAGCGTGCTTATTATCTGCAATTTTTCTTTCATTTCCAATGTCTAACTGAAAGAAACTTAACCGAAACATTTTGAAAAGACACAGAGGAAATATGAATGGTAACTTCAAAACAGATGTGTGGGTGGAGGTAGGGAGGCTTACTGACTTTCTTACTGAAGAGGCTCAGAAATGATGACAAGCTCTCTCTGAACGATTTCTCACCTTTTCCTAATGTGATTATTCCTCTTATTGTTTTCCAGTGACTTTTCTTGACAGGACAAACAGAGCTTCCTCTGTCTCTAATTGTGTTCTTGGCTTTTTCAAGGTCCTGTTGAAATAAATCCAAAGGGAAATTCAAGGATGTTTTTATTTTAATCATTATTTTAACAATATAGTGATAATGAATACTAAAATACCTCTTTATTCAGTTGGTTCTCAATTTTTTTTTCAGAGTCAGCAAGGTATTGAGATGAGGAAGAAAATTCATTTCTTTCCTTGTATGAAAATACAGGGGTTTGAGTGACAAGAAAAACAATATGTTCTTTTTTCCCAGTTCTTTCTTCTTCTTCCGTTTGATTGACTATTTCCATTGAAATCTCAATGTTAAAAAAATCCAGGGCTGCTGCACCGATGATTCCTGAAGGGGAAACAAAAGACAAAATATTGCCAAGAACAAACCTTTTCCATTTTTCCCTTTTAGAGAGCCCACAGTGGAATTTCACTGTTTCAGAAATCACTTTTCCAAAGGACTCTGGAAGAAGAAAGCCACCTCTGTCGTTCCTACTACTGTTGCCGTGGTAAGAACAAGTGCATAGAAGATAAGCTTTAAAGTTACTGCTTCTTTTGTCTTGTCTGATGACAAATGCCTATTTTCACTAGAAGAAGCTCAGCAGGACATCTGAAGAATGTGTCCAAATAGTCATACATAGCAATAATATGAATACCCATTAGCCCAAAAAATGCACAGGGTCTAAAGAGATTCCATTATAACAATCTATTTCACTCATTGCAGAATATTTTCTTTTGGAAGGAAGGAAATATCTTTCATGAAGATGCAGTCAGTCCTCTCATTTCTGTTTAGCTATTAGGCGAGATACTGGACAATTACATGAAAAGCTCTGTCTGAAATTCCAAATAATTTTGTGCTTTGACAGGAATATGAAATGAGTTTTGACAAAGGGGGAGCTTCTGATAAACTTCTAAATTCAGTAGCATCTATGAATGAAAGGAATATGATCATCTCTTATAGACTTACAGCTGTTTAACACTCGCACAAGTACAACTCTGGAGATTCCTAGAAATGCCGGGAGAAGATTGAGTTTTGAATGGGGTTCAATAGTACCTTTACAGATTGCATGGAATATTTATTTCAGGCTGGACGGATGTCTTCAAATCAACTATAATTTGTACTTCACTGTAATTTAAGGAGCATGAGTCACTGACAACTAATTGACAGTTAGACACACCATGAACTTTAATTTTTCTTCCAGGAAGGGAATTCTGTAGGAGTTCTGTAGGAATTCTATAGCAGGAAAGGAGACTTATGGCCTGGGTTGTCATATCATAAATCCTGATGAAGCTACCAGGAGCTAGGAGTGATCAGGCAGTAGGGAAATACCAAGGTCAGATGTCTGGTGACTAAGCCCTACCAGGCTTCAATTCCATGGCCAGTGCTCATCTGGAAACAGATTCTGAAACCAGAGCAAAGGTTTATCTGCGAATGTATGATTATTCTGTGTACATATTGCACTAACAGCTGCTCTGTACTCTGCATTCTATCTGATTACCTGGTACGATGTGGCACAGACCTCTTCTATCTGAATAGTAATGTAAATGCATTGACCCGTCTTCATTCTTTTCTACTCTAAAAGATGGGGCGTTCATCTCCTGACGAAAAACAAAGGAAAACAACATTTCAGTATCTTTTGCTGGTGAATTCCACTTGTACAAAAGCATCACATGTCTTAATAAAACAAGCAGTAATCTGAATACGCTGAAATATAGAAAATTAAATATGCTTATCTGTGAAGGAAAATATGCTACGCATTACAGCAAACATACTAAATAATATCTAACATTGAGGAATACTCAGAAAAAAATGATTATAAAAAATTGTCCTAACATTTTGGAGTAATATGTTTCATTGCACCTTTTCCCATCATTTGTTCACACCTATGAGATGCTGTTCCTTCAGTTGTGAACTCTGGCAGAATCCACCCATACCCACTCAGAAATTACTACTCGAACTTGCCTGGTAAGAAAGGGAGAGGTAGCTGTGCAATGCATCCAGGTTCTCTATGAACTCATAGAGATTTCCACCCAGTGTCCTCAGCATGTGGTCATAGCCTGAGCGTTTACAGAATTCAAAGAAATACTCTCCAAACTCTCTCAGCACCATGTCAGCAGGAACACCTGGCAAAATACGGATACCTTAATGGATAAGAAAGGCTTGGAAATTCTTGAAATGCTGTCTGGTGGATTAAGAGTGAATGCAGAAATTCTGCAACATAGAGAGGACACTCCAAAAAGCACATGAGACTAAAACCTGGGCTGCAGTCTCAGGCTTCACTCAGGACGGTTTATTTGTGAGACATGGTGACACATACCTAATATTTTGCAGGCTTTGTCAACGAGCTGCATTGTGATCTCATCTTTGTAAACCTCAAAAGTCAAGAAAGAATCCTGGACTCCGGCCTGCAGTCTGCAACAGAGAAGACAATATTCTTGTCTCGGCAGTGCTGTGAATATAACATGCTTGGGTGACCCAACTGGCATTCATTTAAGCACTGTTTGCTGTTAACCCACTCTTTAACCTCCTTCAGGCATTATATTGGAACATGCTACTTCCCCTAAGGGTTTAAGAGTGTTGCTTTAACATGGCTGAATGGTGGTGTCCACCTCCCCGTTTCTGTTACTTCATGTTATGGTATTACGGTAAACTCTTTCAAGGATTAAGACATCATACTGGGGGGATGGGGCTATAGCAAATGGAGTCTTAGTTTGTCTTCTGGTTTACTGGCTTGCTGTTCAATGTGGCCGCAATATCAAGCTCTGTTTACTCCACAGACTTGACCAAAAACTTGCTCATTTTTTTATACTGGCTTCATTGGCCATTATATGTATGTATCTAAGTATCATTTTTCTATCTTTATATCTTGGAAAGTACCATACAGCCCACAAAGACAAAACCAGAGAAGATGATTATCTTTAGCTGCTTTTCTGAAAGTACTGGAATTAAACAGACTCCATATCAAGGATGACATCTTTCCAGTGTAATTACTTTTCAATATTGTCACAGTGAGCCAGCGAGTCTATTGCATGACTGTCTATAAGACTAAATGTCATCCTAAATTATCTGATAAAACAAATTAATTGGGACAAATTAGTGTCAGAGTATGACGTGTTACAAGGTAAGAAACTCCTGGTTTTGCCCTGCTAGTTACATCTAAGAATTATTTGAGATACACATCAGCTGCGGTTTACCAGTGAGAAATCATAATCCTCTGCTGCTAAATTCCTGAGCATTTTTTTCCCAATACACTCAATTTATTGGGAACAGATTACCTTAATTTTTCCCATGTTTCTTCACCGTACTTTTCAACCACCAAAGACTTCAGGCACGTATTTATAAACCCATACTGCAAAAGCAAACACAGGGATGCATGGAAAAGACACACCGATTTTCAAAATGCAGCCCGAATGCCACCTTTTTCTATTTAAGATTCCCCGGCTGGTTTTATATTGCAAAAGAGAAAGCAGCAATGTTCGGCAGCCGTTACGCCTTCCAGGGAACAGGACAGCCTTTCTCCCGGCATCTCATAAAGCGTCCAGAGGAACACAGCGAGCGTGTTCCAGCCTGGTTTGCAGCGAAGGGCGCGGAGACACCAGCTCGGGGACGCGCTGTGCAGCCCAGAGCACGTCCCCTGCGGCGGCGGGGCCGGCAGCCGTGCCCAGCTCCAGCATCAGGGGGTAAGTTTGGCTTTGCCCCGACTGTCACTGCTGGCCTTAGTCCCCACACACCGGGCACCGGAGATGGAACG
>VXAK01002348.1:165058-183158 GCA_013399435.1 Arenaria interpres
CTCCTGCCCGGGGGGCGGCGGCACGGCCAGGCCCGGCCCCGCCGCTCTCGCTGCCCGGCATCACCGGGCACGTTTTGCGAGTGACGGCAGCTTCCCAGCGCCTGTTCCCTGCTGCTGGAGCCCGCGGCATGGCCGGGCGGGGTCAGACCCGGCTGGAGATACGGTTTGGTGATGGTGCTGCTTTTCGTTTGTTGTGTGGGTGTTTATTTTTGTCAAAATTAGGTTGACGGTTGGACAAGATGATCTTTAAGGTCCCTTCCAACCTAGAAGATTCTGTGATTCTGTGGGTGCGGGCACCGGGTCCTGACCTTGCGAGGACCCACCCGGGAGGGTGACAAGAAGGGACGGTGTCTCTCACCAAGGCTTTGTGAAAACTCTTAGCAGATGGTGGATCAATTACCACACTTGCCCAAGGGTAGGAGGTTTGCAGGGGGAGGCAGCACCTTTCCTTCAGCTGGTGGATGCTGCTGAGCCCTGTGTTGCTGCCATGGGCCTGACAATCAGCAGGAGATGAAGCCGCTTGCCCACAACCACCCATGGTCCGGGCTGCATCTGCAGCCACCCAGGCTGTCCGAGAGGAAAGGATAGCAGGAGGAATGATAGCAGGAACAAAGAGATCTGTTTTAGATGCAATGAATTCATGGATTTAGTGTCTGTGCAGAGTTATCTCATTTCCTAAGTTTATTTTGGAAAGAATTATTTGTAGATCACTTTTGAGAATGGCTCCTGAGGGGACACAATGCAGAACCGTGTGGGGAGAAACACTCTTCCCCTGATTCTGGCTCTGTCCTCTGCCAGCCAAACACGCACAGGAGATCTGTGGGTGGTGAAAGCCCCGTTTCACCCACCTCACTGCTGCTCTTTGGTGCAGGACACTGCAGGGGACGGTGCAGGGAGGGTTTTCCTCATGTTGTGGTGATTCCAAGACATTGTGCTTGTTGCTCTCTTTCCATCACTCAGCCCTCTTCACAGGTACTGTGCGTGTTGAGCAGGCACACCAAACCCAGGTGGTAGCCCTACACTGGGCACGGGTGCTGCTCTTGTAACAACCGCTGCCCTCCCGCCAGCCCTGTGCCGTCCCTGCCCTCCCAGAGGGAGGATCTCAAAATATAACCCTCTCAACCCTTCCCATCCCGCAGATGCTAGTGACCTCACCGATCAATAAAATGGGGTTAGATGGTGGTGGTTGTGTTGTGGTTTGTTTTTTTTTCTCACAAGCTGTATTCTCAGCCAAATCCTAGCTGGAGACTGGCTTAGGACAAGAACAATGACAAAAGCCTGCACACCCACTGCGCCCCTGCAGCTGCGCCGCGGGGGGGGACGGGCCGAGCATAGAAATAGCTAGGCAAACCCCCCTGTGTTTCCTGGACGATGCCAAATCTTTATTTAAACGCACACCTGCCGGAGCCAACCTTACCCAGCGCCGCAGGTGACCTGTCCCTGGCCTTGCTGTCCCTGCTGCGGATGCATGGAGCACCCGTGGCCGCTGCCGAGCAAGAGGCCTCCCCGCTCCCGCATCCCCCAGCCCCGCATCCCGCATCCCCCAGCCCCGCATCCTGCAGCCCGCCCGGTCGCCCCTAGGGGGGGGCCGCTCCCCGCCGCAGCCGGGACCTGCCGCGGCCGCCCAGCCCGCACTCGCCCCGCACTCGCCCCCTCTCGCCCCGCACTCGCTTCCCTCTCGCCCCGCCGTTAGCGGCGGCTCTGCTTTCCGCGCAGATGAACCTCCCAAAAGGGTGGAGACACCCTTATTTTGGTTACCTTAAAAACAGGGTGCCGGTGGCACGGCCGGGCTCGCTTTTTTTAGCGCAGCCTGCACAATAACTAAAAATGGCACAGGATCAGGAGTTGACGGCGATCAGTGCCATCAATACCAATGTAACTCACCATGAGGATACTGATTTTTTGTGTCTCTGTGTGTGCGTGAATTTTACCCACATAAACCTGCCGTTGGTATGAATGCTAATAATTTGACAATCAAAATGATAAATCAGGAAGATAAAGCTAAAGGGAATGGAACAGGATCTAAGAATTGTATGGGTTTGCTTACTGCCTTCAATTTAAAAATCAATTTCTAGTACACATAAATAAAACTAATTTTCAGGTTTATAAAACCAAAATCACTGGAGGGATTGGCAAATAAACATGTAGTTAGCATCTTTTCTTTTTCCTGTTGTATCTGTGACACCTAAATAAGCAAGCCAATGATTTTTAGTTACAAAGATTAGCAACTGTCAAAAAGGTTTGGAGATGCAATTCAAATAAGCTATCCAAAATTCACATTAATACCTGTCTGCTAAATCTACATTGCACAAGGTAATTCATACCAGAATTGGATTTATCATTATTGCTTTAGCCCCTCTTTGGTTAGTGAATTGATCCTATTGTTATTTCAGGTCTGTTTGTCATTGTGAGAGAAAATTGGATGAAGTATCTTCAAGGCAGGATTGTTTGTGTGCAGGTCATTGGGCTGCTTGCCCTTCGCAGTCCATGGTCCACGATGTGCTCTCGGCCACCTCTGTAATATCTAGCTGGATAACAGAAGCCTTCCAGGTAAGCGAACAGAAAGAATGAGAGAAAAAAATTATAGTACACTTCTGGTGGGATGCTTTTCAAAAATGTTTTATTCCTTTGGCACAATGTATTTTGTGCTTCCTAGAATTTTGAGATCAGCAGCTATTTCTGTGTATAATCGCTAGTCTTTAATCAAAGACAGAACGCCCTACATGTTTCTGTATCTCAGCCCACTCCGTGTTAAATGAAGACAACAATACTCCCCTTCCCAATCTGTTGGTGTGCTCCAGTGACGGGGATTACGGTCTCCCTTGGCGCAGTGTGTTCAGGTCTCTCCGACTATGCTGGACCCCATTGCAGTGGTCTGGCACAGGCACCAATTGCCACCTGCTGCAGGGCAGCGGAGCAGGTGTATCTGGGTATGTAAAGGGGAGATTGGAGCAGGGTGTCTGTAGTTTCAGAGGGTTTCTTGCCTTCCAGAGCACATAGGGTGGAGGGGGACAAGTTCAGACAGAACTTCTCACGGGTATTCTCCTGGTCTCTATCCCGTGAGGCTGAGTCTCATTGCGAGGGCACAGGATGCCTTGAGTTGAAGTATGTCTGAAAAGTCGTCCCTGGGCTTCACCTGCGCACAGCCCATCCTTCCTCCATAACCAGCTCGGTGTCCAGTGCTGAGGATGGGGTCAACTACTGATCAGATGCATCGGCCCCTTATAAATTGCTAAAAGTGATGTGTCTGGAAGCCAAAGAGCAGCCAAAGGACTGTGCTGCTAACCCCGTAAAGTTCTGCAACCTTCCTGGCAGTTCGTGAGCAAGTGTGGCCTGTATTTCTTCTGCCTTTGTGGCAAAAGATCCAGTAATTCAGAAAGGGGGTGCTGTGGCCTTGCAAAAAAGACACTTACCCATACCTGACAAAAAATAATGACATTAAGAGACAATTTCCCCTGGCCTTTTGCTGTGTTTGCACCCAGCTAGTACTGAACAGCATCCTTGAGCTCTAGGTAGTTCAGCAAAATAAATAGGCTATCTGCAAAAACCGTATACACTGTTTTTTCAATTAGATGAGAAGTGAAGATATGCAATATAGCATATATAGCAATTTATAACTTCTGGTTACAGCCTTGGAGAATGCAGTCATAGTCTTTCATAGCCTGTGTATTCAAGGACGTCCTTCTTTTTGCTTCTTTTTCTTTCTGTTGTGTGATTATTAGCAACAATGCAAAGCCATATGTTAGTTGCCATGGTGGAGAGGCTGCTCCCATAACCGTCTGAGCAGAGCACATTCTAAACATTGCAGTCTGGAGCCCAAAATACCCCAGCAGTAACAGAATCCTTTCTCCAAGCGGTTGCCAGCACTCTCTCCCGCTGAAGACCCCTAGGACGCAGTCCTTTTTAGCATACTTCCTTCAAATGCAGCCTCACATCCGTTGTTCGGATATCATGTGTGCACATTTGTCTTGAATTAGCCTGCACAGTGACTTTTTAGTGACTCAAAGAGAAAAAGAATGTCCTTCTACCAATGGAAACCAAAAAGGAAGTTTTATATATATGTATTGGTAGGCTTCCAGTACTTCACACTACCAAACCACGAAGACAGCTGATGTAGAGCCTAGATTAGGAATAAAAATAAACACAGAAGATGTGCTGCCCTGCATAGTTTGGATGGCTCCAATTTTTGAAACATATATTTAAAAACCCCAACAGTTAGATCTGAATTCTTAATAAGGACCCTGGGCAAAACGTAAATGTCATTAACGTAGACTAAGTCAACAGAAGTGAAATTGTACTAATGCAGGCTTTACTCTCAAGAGGGCTTTCAAAACCCAACTCCTTTGGTTAACTGTTAAGCTGAGCTGGAGATGGGAGATGGAGTCAATAGTACTTAAAATCAGCTTCGCCAAACTGTCAGGAAAAGTTACTGGTTCGAGTCCAAAACCTATTCCCAAGCGCTTTTTACCCCACTGACGGGGAGGGGGTGGAAGAAATGAAAGGTTTGGTGGCAGAGCGGGATGGCCTTTGGCATTGCTCCCCCTGCCCTGCTGTCCCCGCCTGGTGTCATGGAGTTCCCCTCTCCCTGTGCCACCCGCCCTGGCGCTTCCCAGCCTCTCGGCTGCCCCGAGCTGGGGCAGTCAGGGCTGCATCTGTGACCCTACGTGTCATGCAAAGGAGAAACAGGCCCTGCGGCTACGTTTGCTGCGTGAAACTTTCCCTTGAAAGTCTTTGTGCGTGTTCCTCTGGGTATTTTCTTCAGCTTGCCTCTTGTATCACTCCTTACACTCAAGAGCTGGCCTCCAGTATCTTTGCTTTCTAAATAGAAAATAGCTCATTACTTGTATTTTTGCCTCTGATTGCTAGTTAATGACATTTGTTCCAGCTTTAACATCATTGCAATGAACTACAAAGGATCATTTGTCCGGACTCCCTGGGCCAGGCTCGCTTCTGCTGCAGCTCACAGACGGCACAGTTATCCAGGAGACTGCAAGAATGCAGTCAAGAATAATGCAAAAATGGGTAAAAGCCAAGGCTCATCAATCTTTGGAGCTGTGCTGTTACATCTGTGGTGCACTCCGAGCCACGTAGCTCCAACACATTACCATATGGAGCTGTTTGGTCACTTTCTGGGGCCTTGTTCCTTTGGAAAAGTAAGTACAAACTTTAAGGTGCTTGTGTCAAACGAAGCAGTAGTGTGATAGCAGCCTGCGCAGGCTGTGCTGTTAAACGAGGTTGTAGCTGAGAGGTCTGTGGTGTGTTTCTTTTCCATCCCACCAGCTTCCCTTCCCTGTGCTTTGAAAAAAGGGCCTTTGGGGTGCTATTTTTGTCATCTGTCATCTGCTATGCAATTCACACAACTCCAAGGGCACAGTTCAAGAACCCAAAGCAATTTTGCAGCACGTCCCAAATAATGTAAAACCAACGACTCTTAAACGTTGGCACTAGCTTTATTTGGCTTTAATATTGTGAGAAACTGGGGCTTTACTTTTGGAAATGATAAACCAACTACCCTCCGTTGTGGTGTATTAAATATCTGGGGGTTTTGTTCTTAAGAGGTGGACTCGAGTTTCCTATGGTTGTGGGTCTTAATTCCACCTATAACTGCTAAATTGCAAATCTTTTTGATTACACTGATGGTTTTACTTTCCTTTTGTCTGAGTTGTGCCCCAGCTTCCGTCGCATCCAGCCTTGTTTCACAGCTAACAGCTCCTTCTTCTAGTGAGCTTCCCCATTGAACCACCTACCGCGGATGCTCTCTTGGTACTTTAGATGTAACAATTGGCTTCCTTGCTGCTTTTACTCCTCCGAGTAATATTTTGCAATAGCATTAATTACACAGTGTACTTAGATTTCTCATACCACTATTAACAAATACTTGTTTACTCTGGCTTTCCTAATTTGAACTGAACCTGTGAGCTATATCCCATGTTGTATCTTTGAAAAAGATACTTGGATCCGTTCTGTGCAAAGGTGAAGTTTAACATCCTGTTTTGTCAGTAAGACCAAACTGTTCTACAGCTTTAGGAGGGGCACAAGCACAGTCCAGTCTCAGTTTTCAGAAGAACTGGACCTGAGCTTTGACAGTGATAAACTTTGGGGAAAAGGAGGAGGTATAAAAAAAATTTCCTTTGCTTAAGCAAGGGAAGTAAACTTTGTAAGTAATTAGGGAGCAGTAAACAGGGAGTAGTAAACTATCCTGGAGAATCCAGTGGAAATCCATGATGGTAATACGAGAGAGGTCTAAAGGGCAGAGAGAGCTCTAAGGAAACTGTAGATTTATCAAGTAGAAGGATGATTAACCAGCAGTTTTTAAATGTCCAAGCATGGATGGCTAACAAGTTAAAAGAGAGTAAATTCTAAGGATCAAATATAGATTCTACTAAAGTGGAAGGAAAAGGAAGCCTGAAAGAATGAAGTGCTTGCCTCCATGTCCAGTATGTGCCTGTGGTGCTCTAAAAGCACAGTGGGATGAAGGCTCCTGTTCCCCCTGCACCGGGAGAAATGCCACGGTCAGGAGTGAGGCAGGTGAGAGGTGCTGGCTGGTTTTTAGAGCTTTATTTTTCTACAAGGGGTAACTGGAGAATTAAAGTGACCCGCCTGTCTGTGGTAGGGTGAGGTGGTGGGATAAGAAACTCAGATAGAGACTAGCTGATAGCAAGTAATAAGAGGTAGTTGAAGGCAGCCTTGTGTTTTCTGCGCCTCCACCTACAACTGTAATCTCTCCTCTGATCTCTCCTTTTCGAAACTGTAGGTGTTGGTGATGATCTAACCAGCACCTGACTCGACAACCACTTGTCCTTGGAGGGCTGGGTAGGGACGAGGGCAGCAGCATGGTGTGATGGGGGAGTGGCTGTCACCCTGGCAAATCCCTTGTGAGGATTGCCCAAAAATCTCCATAGGTTTCCTTGCAGCCTTAAACCACCCCCTCGCATCCAATCAATGATGAACAAACTTGAAAGGCACAGTCTGTTGAGCTGATGTGCAGAGCAGAGAAGAGCTAAGCTCTGCACTACCAAGAAAACAAGATAAATGATCTCTCTGATGAACTTTCTTATGTTTCTTGTGTATTCTGTCTTCCCTGCGTGTCTCTATACAATGAATCTATATTGCAATGCCGGAAGTCCTCCCCCCCCAAAATCAGAACAATATAGCCAAAACCATTAGAGGTTTAAAGAGATTCCCTCTGAAGTCTAAATTGTTGGTCTGACATCTGCTGTGGCTGATTACACTAATCCTCAGTAACAGAAACTACCTTTTTGGAAATTAGCAATGGAAAAAAAAAATAAAAAAATCTTACTAGCCCAGACTAGTTACTGAAAATGCACTGCACCCTTTGGGTCCGTTTATAATGTACTGGGGCTATCCAATAGCTCCTATGGGTTAATTAGGGGACAACAGAAGTCTTTGTTCTGATTTTGAATTTATGCCTAGCTTTGCACTGATATGAATACTAGATATAATACAGATGAGATTTGGAGTTTTTAAAGATCAAATGTGGAGCTACATACATTTGAGATCTCCAGTAATTCCCTTTGAGACTCATTTTTTCCTCTGATAATTATTTTTTCCAAACTCAGTGTTTTCCATTCTTGACTTGGACCATCTTGGTTTCATCAAAAATGGTTCTATATAGCATGTCTTTGAGTGAGGTTAGGGAATGAATGTCTCTCTCTTATTTTAAGATTAATTATTTTGTTGAAAGTCTGATTTTGTTGAAAGACCATTTTGTTTAGACTAAGATGTCACTATGCCCCTCTCTATTATGCCTGAACTAGTTCTGCTCCAGCTGGATGAAACAGTTAAGTTGTAGCTACAAAGAACTTGACAAAGACTTTAAAAGCTGTCCAAGAAGCAGGATAAACAGCTTGAGCTCAGCTCTAGGCTGCTGGTAGGAGCAGGACTGGCCAGTTAGGGTGCATGTGTCCCAAGCTCCAGTGTAGATTTGTCATACACTTGGAACTGGCATTGTCTTTGCCATGGACATAGCAGAAAGCTGCCCAAATCTGGAAAGGTCATCAGCCTTTTAAAAAAATTGTTTGCAACTGCAGGTAACCCCTTCCTACTGTGTGCATCCCAGCTTTGCTCCTTTTTTCCTGACCAGGGCTGCTGCTTTCACTACCGAAAGAAAGCATGGGAAATCCAAGTGCTGGTCTTTCGTGGAGGGGGGAACAAGAGCTAGGGTGGGACACGGCTGTGGAATCAGTGAAGTGGGATGATGTGTATATACAATGTAAACCAGGAGCTGTACTGTAATATGAATTACAGCTCAGAGGTGCAATGCTAACTTTCTGCGTGGAGTAATATAGAGACAGCACTGTATTTTGTCTGTGTGGCCAGCAAGCACACTGTAATTTGTTTGTGTGCATGTAACTGTTTCAAAGTGTGCAGGATCACACTGCTGTTGGAGTAATTTGTCGTCTCTGCTGCTCACATAGCAGTGCCTGCAGCCCCCCAAGGAGCGTGCTGTGGCTTTGCTTGCCTCCTTTGTTGCTGCTTGGCTAGTTTCCCCCTTTCTTTTCTCCCTTCTTTTTCCTACTCTGACAGAATAGCCTTCTGGGAAAGGGAAAGCTGAGTATTTCTGAAGCACTGCAATGCAAACAAACCAGCTCCAAATGAACCTTGACTGGGAAAATCTGTGCTGCACAGCATAGCCATCACAGCATGCAGTATGTGCAAGGGACTGGAAAAGACTGCCAGGCTGGTGAGAACCTCCCTAAGGACCAGGCATCCTCATACCCCTTTACCAGTACCAGCGTTTGTAAGAAATAGATTAAAATTAATTCGTGAATTAGTTTCAAAATGTTGATTTATTTTTGCTTGATCGGCCTGTAGACTGTGTAAAGTAAACATCAGTTACCAAATTATGCTGTACCACCTCTTCAAAGCCTCGTATGACTGATACGTGTAATGCAGGTGAATGGTGGTGTCCACGTTTTCCTAAGAGAAAACAGAAAAGCAATGCAACCTGCCATGGGGTTTGGGGGAGATGATGCAGCATGTAGCTCCAGAGCTGTTTGCCATCAGATCTGTACTCTGGACCTTCTTTTGTTAGCTGAAATAAGCAAGTACATGCATAAAACTGGGTAGATGTGAGTTTCTAACTGAGAAGCAGAACCACCAAGCAGCTAATTGGGAGGAGGCTAGTTCCAACTTGTCCAGCTGTTCTGTCCCAACAGCTTGCCTGATGGTGTAATACATTAAAAACAACAGTAATCCTGCTGTCCAGTAACGTGTATAGGCTAGTTACTATAATCTAACTACAGCTGAAAGCAGAAATGCAGGAAGGAATCTCACAGGTAAAGCCAACCCAAATCTATAGCAACAAGTCTTTCAAAGGATTGGCCATTGAGATGACAGACGCTAAGTTACAGTGGCTTCCACTGCTCACCAGAATTCAGGTTGCTGGCCCTAAGCCAACAGTCTCATTCCTCATTTTGCCCTGTGGCAACAGCCAGCTACAAAAAATTGTAATGCAGTTTTATGCACAGAACTCGCTGGAGCTTCTGGGGCAACAGGTACTATGTCTTCTCTTGCCTCACTGTAAGTATGGCCATTAAAGAGAAGATATCGTTGCTTGTTTCCAAATCGAGGGTGAGAGAATTATGAATTGGGTAAGAAATACTAAACTACCTTTTGAGGTTGTTTTTCTAATATAGGCTAACATCCTCAGCTATATGCCTTGGTTCCTGTTTTTGGGGATAAGAGATGGCAATAGCAATGGGATATTCTAATGCCAAAATAGTGCCTGGCCTGGAGCAGCATGGTCATTGCTGTCATGTTGAGCTTTGGGCTCTTCTGACAAGTAGTGCTTATGGCCTAACTGTCTGAAAAACTGCCCCACATTCAGGATTGTTCCTATGACCCCTGCATCTCCTTGCGCATTGCAAATATTTCCTTGCACAATGCTTAAACAAAGGGAAAATGAGGTAGAACAGTCATCCAGCACCAGAGCACTTTGTGGTCAAAGTAATCCTGAAGAACCTTTCAAATCCATGCATGTCACCAAAATATAATTAAGATGCAGGGTTACCCAACAGAGCTCTTGATTCATAGGACTAGGAGCGACGAGCATCAGGAAAGTAATAGATTCTGTTGGGTAATGTGTGTGTTTGGACGCACAATCCTCCAAGCCAAGTCATTCTCGTAGGCCTGGGAAATCCTTGAATGACAAATTCTGCCATTGCCACAGGTCTTCATTAAAACACTGAGCAAAATCCTCTGCATTCCAATCATTGTGTAATACCAAGGAGAAAACACTGCGAGTAAAATCTTGCTCTAGTGGTTAAATTCCTACTAACTTCAAATAGATGTCTTTTATCCTTATGGCTGCAGAAACGAGCCCTTGGACGAAGCTTCTCTCAGCAACAAGTCTGATGAAGCACCATGTGCATCCACCAGCCAGCCTGGCACTGCCTTGCCACGTGCAGCAGCTGGGATCCAACGGATGCTGTGCGCAAGTAGGCCTGAAAGGCTCATTAAGCTTTAATTAAACATTTAAGCTTCAAGTTTAGAAGGCCTCCATAAGATATGTGTTGGTAATATGTATGCAACTATGAATGAGGAGGTAGGTCTTAAGCACTGTATTGTTGGTAAGCAAGCTAAAACTCTCTACTGAGAATAAATATTTATATATGTGTGTATATATGTGAGTATGTGTGTATATAGAGATATATTTTTAAAGAAAGACATCTGTCACAAGTAATGCTGTTGCAGCAATGAGAGCTCCCTGCCTTGCTCCAGTCTGCGTCCAGCGCTGTGGCAGTTCCTCAGACCTGGGGCAGCTACGCACAGGAGGAGGTCACAGAGGTTGGTGCAAAGAGTTTCGATCAGAAGGGAAAAATCCCAAAAATGATGTCATAACCTAATGCTGACATGGGTGGAAAGAGCTCGGCAGAGTTACGTAAAGGACTGGTTGGTATGGTACAGATTTCTGTGCAGGGAAACCTGGCTTGGATTTTTTTTCGGTGGCAAATATCCAGGAAAGAGCAGAGAAGTGGAAGAAGACATGGAGAGACAGAGAATGTTAATCGTTTGGGCTCTGGAGAGATATGACTAGAAAATTAATTTTCCCTATGGAAAGAATTGCATCCATTTCCCCATGGGGTTTTTTATCAGCTCTTTAGCCCTCTTCAGACCATACTGGCTTACTAGTGAGTTTTCTAAGAGTTTGGCAGAAGGTATGCAGAGCCAGACTTTGATGCTCCTCTCTTCTTTCTGGATGCTTTCCTACAAATACTAAAAAGCAACTCTGTAATATCATAGCATTTCTTCTCACAGGCATCTATGCATGTTTTCTTGTTAGTAAGCACCATATGTCACTCTCTAAACGGCCCAGTACTGTATTTTCTGGAACCCAAGTGTGCGTGGTAAGTAACATCACAGCTCCTGCATATGATGTACCAGCTATACATTACACAAAACTTCAATAAACAAGTCACTTTTAATCATTTCCCCCCTTTCAGAAATGCATTTATATATGTGTTTTCTTACCCATGGTGAAGAAGTGTTTAGAATATGTAATATGTCATTAAGGGTAACAGATGTATTTAATAAAGGCTTTTTTGGATGTCTGACTGTTCATTGGGATAAGACCTTGAAGTCAGGGCAGTCAGTTCTGAAAGGCAACAGTCAATAAAAAAATTATTAAAAAAAACCCCAAACAACCTGAAACCCATGCCACTATCTCTGAGTGAAAATCTGCAATGAAATGAATCACCCTTTTAACTAATTGAAAAATTCTTTAGACGTGTTTCTCCTGCAGCAACTGGGCCAGCATTCGGCTGATTGATGGGGCTTGTGAAATGATCTTTAAGACTTTCTACTCTGATCAAAAATCTTCCCAACTCCTAAAGGTCCAGCTGGCCCGGAGATGGAGCGAGGGATGTCTTCATAGATCCCTGGGATGCATTCAGAATTGCAGTCTTTCTTTCAGCAATGTAAGTATATATAAGTCTTTGGTACTTTTCCAGCCACTCACTTAAACTTGACCATGCACCGAGCACTAGGTGTGAAAGAAATATACATGTCTTCAAAAGTTAACAAGAAAAGGACTTTTGTTTGTTTGATTTAGAAGCTGGCATTCTGCCTCATGCTTTTTCTAGTTAATAGCAGGCAACTTCAATCTCTGCCAGGTCCTGAGGACGGCTAGAGGCACCGAGTACACAAGAGGACAGGATTTACACCTTTCTATTTGGCTGACTTCACCTAATTTGGCAGAAGAAGAATCTTTGGCATTCCTGGTTTTACGAAATCTGCAGACTAAGCGAGGTTTGCTGAACTGTTGCCTGATGTCTAGGAGTTGCTAAACTGTGATCGCATTTCGACAATGAAATGGCTAAAATAGCACAAGTGTCGCTCCTGTTATTTCTAAAACACCTCACAACTATCCTAGAATTTACTTGCTTTTATTTTCCTGAACAATCTGGTACCAGAGACAAAGCTTGCGGTTCACATTCATCCCACATGTATGCCTACCTGATTTAAAAAATAAAATAAAATTGGAAATCTTTGAGGAGGAGAATTCTTGAACATCTTTAGCTAAGATGAACCCAAACCCTTGCAAGTTAATTAAGAGCCTTTTAAAGGCACGCAGACTGATGGCAAGGCCACAAAAAGACACTGGCCTTTTTTGGGGAAGTTCTGCGTGCCTAGATCAAAAATTATGTTCTAGAGAATGAAAGGAAAAATAAAAAGCAAAGCCTGCTCAGTACCTGCGTATACCTGGAAAGCACTTGGTACCTGGATCTGACACCAGACATGCTCAAAAACGCTCAGGTCTGAGACCTGGCAGCCGGGCTTGCGGGTCAGCCTGGTCTTGGTGAGACCCTCTAGAGAGCAGGCACGGTGGCAGCCAAGCTGGGGCACTGGCACACATTGGCCTCTCCCTGCAGGAGGCTGCTGCTGGCAAGAATGCTGAGGAAGGTGGAGGTGGCCCTTCCTCTGCTGCCCAACTGCTGGGAGACGGGGGAGCTGGACCCCTGCAGGCTCCCCTTCCACCCCGCTGGGAGCTCTCAAGGCTCCGGGGGCAGAGCCATGGGTGCCACTGTCCCCATGCTCCTCCGGCAGCCCTCCCCGGAGGGACTGGCCCTGCTGCTGCACCTCTGCAGCTTGGGGGAAGTATCTGCTCAGGGTCTCCAGGGAGCAGCGGCTGGAGCTTTAACGCTGAACACTCTTCTTCATGGGCAAACGAATGGGAAGTGTTTCTGCTGTCTGTGCATACATACGGTTGTCCTGCATGTTTGAAACATGCCTTACAATGGCCTTTAGAGTAAAATTGAAGGAAATTGGCAAGTAATACTGATAAAAAAAATGAAATTTTATCATTTTGAAAATGCCAGAATATTGTCATTGTTTTCTATTTTAATTTCCTTCTGTTTTTTTATACTACATTCCTGCAACCAATAAAAAGTAATGAAGCATATAACTGAACCCGTATTATTGGCTGCAAGAGGTTTCTGATGACAGCACATGCCTATCCCTCATTGTTATAACTTCTCAATTAGAAGAACCAGAGAAGTAAGCGAGGGAGATTATAGTTCAGAATTTCCCAGGATTTTTTTTATTCCTCTACTCCCAGCTAGATATTGCAGGATCCCATTGAACTGAGAAGAAGAAAATCACATTCCAGAAACAATTCTTAGTGCCTGTCTTAAATTTACTACTAGTGTTCTCTCTCCATTCTGAGACAGAAGTGTCTTACAGATTCAGATTCTCTTTACTGTGGTAGGAAAGTTGCTGTTTGCTCAAAGTAAGGAATATTTTCAAGAGTGCTATGCACAATGTAGCTCATTTGAGGAACTTTGCTTGGCTTAAGCTATATGGGTACAATCTGCAGACTCTCTAACAGCATTTTAAATTGAAGTAGTGATTTCAGTCATGACATGAATAAAACAACCCCTAGCCAGATAGCTGGAGCCAAATAAGCCTTGAGAAGTGGCCACAAATGATTTCAATCCCTGGAAAGAATTTGGGTCAGAAAGAGATGTTAAGGAATGTGATTGCCAACCTGAGTATTGCCTGGAAAAGCTGTTACTGTTTGTTTAAATATATTTTGTTTGGTTGTTTTTTATTACCAGCACCGCAGGCTTGTGTAAAGTACATCAGTAACAATGAGCTTCTGTTAATATACACTGTATTTATATTAGGAAGATTTTGCCATATATCTGATATGCCCATCCTGGGAAAGTGGTCTTGCATATAGATTTTTATTCTAGTGTATGTAGCTCTTGATACATTATGATCTTGGTTTGTTCTGCACTTTGTCTTTTAATGTCTTGAGAAACTGTCAGCCATTTCATGGGAGTGGGTGCGTGCTACCACATATTAATATACCATGCCCTCTCACCAGGATATTATTTATTTAGGTATTTCCTGAAGGTAAAACAAATAACTCACTGGCATCAAAAGCTTATCCTCACCATGCGTCCCTGTTATGACTGTTCAAAAAGCCAGGCTCAGCAGATGTGGCCTGATTTACCAAGCCCAGTGGACTCTCTGGAAGAGACATGTGCATACAGAGGTCATCTCATGCATGTTAACAGCAGGGTCAAGATACCTAGTATGTGATTTGGGTTTTTTTTTCTCATTTGCTTTAGGCCTCCTTTCAGTTTTTCTTTCCTGGCACACTTTTCCCATAACCTGCCTTATCTACACTCTTTGTGAGCTTTTTTACAGACGATCATCTATTTTTCTGTGCTGTTTGGTGCCGGATATGAGTACTGTTTGTTGGCCCTTTGATCACAGTGTAGTAAAGATAGTAGCAATAATCTCATGGTTTAAAGAGGCAGCTTGTCTGAATTTATTGTCGTGGTATAAAATCTGTTAAAAGATCGCTTTTTGCATTGAACTCCACCTTGTGAGTTAAAAGCCGTTTAACGGCTCGAAGACAGTTGTGTTTTTCATGGTTGTTTCACATTTTTTACATAGAACTAAAAATGGATGGTTGTAATATGCAATGTGCTTAACTACTTGGTGGTCGTGTGCCATTACCATCTCACAAACGCCTTTGGCTGCTGAAAGCCTTCCTCCCTCTGCCTCCGGTTTTGCATTTTCACCATAGCCAGGAGTCACCACCAGCACAGCTCTGCCAGAGAGCTGTATCCAGGGGAGTAAAGGCACCCTCCGCTTCAGGCAGGTTCCGCTGGGGCAGTTCAAACAGCTGACAAAGGACTAACCAGCGCACTTTGTCTCGGGCAGATGAGGAAAACAGCAGCAAAACGCCAATTTACGGAGCTATGGGAAGAGCCCTGATTTCTGGGAATGCCCACTCCAGATGCCTGGCATCTTTAGCCTGCAGAGCCAGGTCTGGAAGAGGATGTTTACCGGCAGTCTCTAAAATAATGACTGTTTTCTGAGGCTATAGTCACGCGGTCCTTGTAGCAATGGCTTTGTGGCACTTGAAGACGTCCATTCCCACCCGTAAACTGGAAATTACCCTCTTCCTGGTACAGCTCAGATGTCAGAATAAATAATCCGGGCCCTCCTTGTGTTTCAGCACAAAGGCAGGAGGTCAGTAAATGCTGGTGGGAGTCATGTGAGTTTACCCACCTGACTTTCTGCTGGAAATTAAACTTTTTTTCTTTTTGTACAGTCTTTTATACTATGCAATAGGGCTGACTGTACAGCTGCTGCAGAGTGATGGCAAACACCTGGATGTCAGTCACCTCTTAAACTGGCACAGCTGCTTCTCCATTAAATACCTGACCCAAGACTGAAGATAAGTCACTTTGCTGGACAAGGCTTTCTATGGCAGCGTAAAGGGCCTGGAAAGTATGCAAACTACAGCTGGCTAGAGATTTCTCCTGTGCAGAAGTAACTTTTAAAACAATACATATATTTTAGAAGGAGGAAATTCCTATGCAGGAGACCTAGAGGTTTTTACCTGAATGTGAAAAGGCCACAAACGTGCAGGCATTTTAAGTACGCAAGGCCACCAATTCTCTGTCACTTAGCTAACAGGAAACGGCAAAATAGCTGAGGCATGAAAATCAGTCACAGCCACAAATAAAGTGATCTCTGGTGAGTGTAACTGTGAAAAAGCAACTTCCTCCAGCCCCAAAGAAACGGAATTGGTACTAAGAAACTAGATCTCATAACAATAAAAATTTGCCAACCATCTCAGAGCACACATTCTCCGCTCCCACAGCAAAGCGGTGGGTGAACGCTACCAAATAGCTACATTATCCACCTGCATCTGCTGACGCTGCCAAGAGCTGCCGGTGGTGTTACTTCTGAAGTGAGCACCTCAGTAAATCCGGAGCTTCTGTTTTGGAAGATGGTGGCGTTAGCTAGTCCTGACAAAACTCGCCCTGTTTGGACTCTGACTTGGCATTTAGCAAATTACTGAGCTTCGTTGACAGATTCAATAATGAAGGATCTGTTGCATCTGTAGGTAAAAAGTTTTAAGGAATAATTACCTTTGCTGTTGCATTGGTTTTGATCTTCCTTCACTTTCCAAGCATTTTGTCGAGCTGCCTTTTCCTACTTGATTTAAACAGCAGTACTCTCAGAAACTGTTTTCCCACGTGGGTTCTTCATACATCATGACCAGGTCACCCCAAACCTTTTGGTAGGTGTTTGTGTAGCATGATGGTACTGGCACAACCTTTTAACTTCACTTGGGTTTGTGCACAATATTTTCTTCCCTGGTTTGTAACAGAAACATTTTTTTCTGAAAATTTGCCTTGAGTGTTTTGAAGGGTCCCTCTCTTTCGGGCCAGCTTCTGACACATTATGCACACACTTGTTCTTCTCTAAGAGAAGATTGTTGTGATGCGGTAAGAAAAATTTCTGAACCTGAACCATTTGTCTAACCGCACCGTTGCAGCTTTCACTGTTGGTTGCAACTGCTGTAGCATGATTTTTTTGGTTTTTATGTGAGCATTGCACAAAAGATTTACTCTGGCCAAATCTCCCGTCGCACTACTGGAAGTCTGTAAAAACTCTCTGCCTGACAGTGGGGCAGTGGTCTCACAGCTAGAAAATGGGGCTGTAACATAAGAGTCTGCCTTTTCTCAATGTGACACCACCCCCTCTTCCAGCAGTAGTAGTGTAGTGAGGACACGGGGATTTATACAGTTATGTTGTACTGGTGCCTTATTTGAGAGAGACCAAGGCAGGGCACGTAAGAAGCCGATGGTACAGTAGGTACAGCAATTGCTGCCTCAAGAGAAGCTGCAGTGCTGGTGAATTACAGGCCATCAGTTTGCCGGTGTATTTTGCAGTCATATTGTGCAAGATGACTGTCGAAGGCATGCATTAGAGACTTGAGTTTGCACGTGTACTGAGACCTGACTTAGTCTGTTAAGGACTTCATTATTATTCCATGTATTATTCCTACAATCCTGAAGTGGGTCAGGTACTGAAAGGGAAGCCAGTGCTGGCTGAACAGCATTAATTTTGGTTATTACGTGCATTGTCTGGTTAGACCTGTTTTTAAAATGTGCCACTACATGATGCGCTCATTACAGCAACCTCATCATCTCTCCTGCCAGTCCTCAGCCCATGAACAGCCCACTCCGAGTGCGCCGGCAGCAGGGGCAGACCTTGTGCAAGAGGCTGGTGGTGGAGCCTGCTGGTGGGCTGGCTGGTGGGACGGCAAGCGACACAGGGAGCTCCAAGGGAGAGCTGTGCCCATCAGCAAGGGGCTTGTCTCTTATGGCAGGTCACTAATAGAGAAAACAGGGTTGAAACGGTACCTCAGCATCTTTTTTTCCGCCCGCTTGCAAGAATATTTGAAAGCACTTTAGTCTGCTTTAATTCTGCAACTGTTGAGCTGTTTAGACTGTCATATTTTAGCATTTACTCTATTTGTGGTAGCATTTGCATGCAAGAGAAATTTAAATTTAAACACAGCCCCAGCCAAATGTTCTAAGCAGTGAGTTGCCATGAGGGAACAAGCAAACAACTTCATGCTGCCTGTTTTCCATCTTGCCTTGCCCCTCCGCAGCCTTTCAGTGCACCCCAGGCCTCTCGGCCATCCCCACTGCCTCCACCACGGAAAAAACAAAAAAACAAAACCAAACCCAAACGATAAAACCCAACTGCATTACTATTTTACAAAAAAAAAAAAAAAAAAAAAAAAAAAAAGGAAAAAAAC
>VXAK01002349.1:1976-19324 GCA_013399435.1 Arenaria interpres
GGGTCCAGAGAAGGGCAACGAAGATGGTGAGGGGTCTGGAGCACAAGTCTTATGAGGAGAGGCTGAGGGAGCTGGGGGTGTTCAGCCTGGAGAAGAGGAGGCTGAGGGGAGACCTTATTGCTCTCTCCAACTCCCTGAAAGGAGGGTGTAGAGAGGTGGGGGTCGGTCTCTTCTCCCAAGTCACAGGAGACAGGACTAGAGGAAGTGGCCTCAAGTGACGCCAGGGGAGGTTCAGGCTGGATATTAGGAAGAATTTGTTTACTGAAAGGGTGATCAGCCATTGGAATGGGCTGCCCAGGGAGGTTGTTGAGACACCATCCCTGGAGGTGTTCCAAAGACGGGTTGATGTGGTGCTGGGAGATATGGTTTAGTGATGGTGTTGCTTTTTGCTTGTTGTGTGGGTGTTTATTTTTGTCAAAATTAGGTTGATGGTTGGACGAGATGATCGTTAAGGTCCCTTCCAACCTAGAAGATTTTGTGATTCTGTGAATTACTGGAGAAGAGAGAAGATGATGAGTTAAGTAGATAACTACATGAGCCCTCAGTTTGATACAGTGACTTGAGAAGATCATTAGCAGAAGGGTCTCACTGGTGGCTGTAAGCACTTGTAAGTACTCAGAATACTTTTGAATATCATGGAATCACTGAATAACATGGTGCAGAAATTTGTACGTTCCAGCCACGGTGGACAAAAATATAAATTAGTTTCTGGGAAAAGGTTTACTATGATTTAAAAAAATAATCCAGAATAGGCATTCTCAGTTTTATAGCACAGACACAAGTATTTCTGACATTTTGGCATGAAACAGCGTCACTTCTTATTTATATATTTCTATTTGTGTCCATTAAAGAATGAATGTGCTTTTCTCTAACTGCTCTTTGATGGCTCTTGAGTTCATGACTGGATCACACATGCACTTCTTTTCTGTTCTCCAGTCATTAATCCAGACTCCCACAATAACTGGAAATAACGAAGTCCTAAACCCAGAGCCTTATACTTCTGAAACTTGCTTGTCTTGCAGTAAAATAAATGAAAAAGCACGATTTGGTGTTGCGTTTCTCCATTTGGATCTTGGGTTTGTGACTTAAGCTTTTATTCTATCCATAAAGAAATAATCTACAGGTATTGAAGGCAAACTCACATGCATGGAGGGGGAAAAAAAACCTATTAGGCTTAGAGTCTTTGTTATTGTGTAGAATTATTTATCCCTTTTGGCATAGTAAGTGGTCCCTTTAGTGTTTTAATAAAGAGCTGTAAACATAGGTAAATTTTTCTGGTCAAAATGATGAGTATGATATTTTTATGATTCTTGTTTCTACAATATTTTCCCAAAACAGGTAATTAAAGAAAACTAGAGGTTCCCAATACAGGTGTTAATTCTGGGAAGATTTCCCAGCTGGTGCATCCGAATGAGCCAGCTGGAAATCTTGGAGCATGGCAGTTAACTGAGCTTGAAAATTCCATTGAATTCAAGTCTTGCAGGTCAGGATCACAGGCTGGAAAAACATTAACACGGGTGTGTTAATAATAGTCTTGTCCTGGGTGAGCGCGTCCCCGGGATGTACGAAGCAGTGTTTCACCAGAGTCTGTAACTCTTCCCTTCTCCCCAACCCCTGTTGGCTGACAGCACAGTGGTTTTATCTGGAATTCTGCAGGAATGGGTCATGATTGTCTTGTCTTCTTGCAGGTTGGGATGATGAAATGTCCTGGTAGGGTGAAGGGAAGACCCTAAGTTGGCACTTACTCTTTGTGTGTTAGTGTGTACATGTGCAGGAGTTGGGTACCATCACCTCCAGCACCTCC
Source organism: Arenaria interpres (assembly GCA_013399435.1). Classification (NCBI taxonomy): domain Eukaryota; kingdom Metazoa; phylum Chordata; class Aves; order Charadriiformes; family Scolopacidae; genus Arenaria; species Arenaria interpres. The sequence continues at coordinate 3,781 of VXAK01002349.1, forward strand.
AAAACATTACTCGGCTTTATTTGGCCTAAATTACAGGAGTCTTCCAGTGGATAAGACCAAAGAAATGCTCAGTTGAGGCAGATGAATGGTTCCTCCAGCCTGGTAGATTGTCTCCAACAGTGGCAATGCCAGATGTTAGAGAGATGATGCAGGCCTGGCCACTTGTTGATGTCCAGTGCCTCTGTATTTCCCTCCTGTCCACAGTTGTTGAGGTAGAGATGTTGGAGAACACATTCCAGCTGGTTTCTTTCAGTATTTGTTTTGACCTGTGGTCTGTGAATACATTTAAGTCCTTTTTTTTTTTTTTTTTTGAACCACCTGATGATGTGAGCCTCAAATCCCGCAGCAAAATTCAGGAGTTCACTACCTACAGTGTAGAGTGTGTGTGTTATCCTTTGAACTGATCTCCTCTTAGTTTCAACAAGTGCTACCAGTTCTAGATTTGGCAAAAACCTGTTTTGCATTTATGTTATTCATCTCGTTTCTGAGTTCTGCAGACGTCAGTCATCTCCTTTCAGCCTTTTCCAAATTGAAGAGTCTTGGACTTGAAAACTCTTGCAGCTTCATCCCCTCTGTTGTTTCAGTTGCCTTTCCTAGGGCAACAGAAGAGAGAGGAGACCAGAACTGAACATGGAATCACGGCATTGTCAGAGTTGGAAGGGACCTNAGTCCAGCTCCATCCTCCTTCAACCCACCCTTTAGGTACTTGTCAGCATTGATAAGGTCTCCTCTCAGCCTTCTCTTCTCCAGGCTAAAGAGTCCCAGCTCTCTCAGCCTTTTGTCCTCAGGGAGAAGCTCCAATCCCTCCATCACCTTTGTTGCCCCCTGCTGTACCCTCTCCAGCAGTTCCCTGTCTCTCTTGAACTGGGGAGCCCAGAACTGGACACGGTATTCCTGTTGTGGCCTCACCAGTGCAGAGTAAGTCCCTTGACCTACTGGCCACACTCTTCCCTACACAGCCCAGGATCCCATTGGCCCTCTTGGCCACAAGGGCACATTGCTGGCTCATGGATAATTTATTATCTACCAGGACCCCCAGATCCTTCTCTTCAGAGCTGCTTTCCAGCAGGTCCACCCCTAACCTATGGTGGTGCCTGACATTCTTCCTCCCCAGGTGCAGGACCCTACACTTGCTCCGCATGTTGGCATAGTAAGGTTTTATACAGCAGCAGAGCAACTCCTTTGTCTTCCTCTCCTCTTGTAATGTTCTTGGGCTACAGCTGCGTATTAAGCTCGTTTTTCAGAGAAATAGAAGTGTAGAAAAAGACTGAACTGGCAACTGTGTTCCCAGCGTGTGCTGCTGAGGTTCCTGAAGTCAGGTTGGATGGACTGGAGCTTTGAGACCTCTGCATTCCTGTTACCCTTCTCTTTGATACGGGTTGGCAATATTTTCATGCTCCTGCTGGCTGTGTTGTGGGTTTAAAAGGTGAGGTCTTTGGAGTTTAGACTGTGCGAGGAGGTGTGTAGTGCTTGGCCAGGTGGACTGTTTTTTCGCCCCCTAAAGCATCTTGATTCTGCTGAAGGTGGCAGCAAATAGATATATATCTAAGCAGACAAATAGCAAAATGACAACTGAAATGTTAGTTAGGTGTTGTCATTATATCATTTCAGTAGGAATAAGCTCGTGGTATCTCACAAAGTCTTCTGATTTCCAGCTGTACTAGCTTTGTCCTCCTTGTGACGTGTTTTGGGGTTTCTAAGATACAGGTCCTGTCGTGACCTCTCGCTTCATAAACACCTATGTTTTGGCTGTGCAAATGTCAAGTGTTTTTAGCAAAAAAATATTTTTTCCTATAGAGGGCAAGGTTAAACTCAATTACAGGGGCGAAAACAACTGGGCACCACAATTTGAACCTGCTTAAAAAATACGGATGTGATGGGAAATTGTTAGGGCCAAAGTTGGGCAGGTAGAAAAGGCTTGTGACATCCTCTGAGGTGACTTTGGTGTAGTCTTAGCCTTGCAGAAGGGTCTTTAGCTTTTGTAATGACCTACTGGCAGTGCAAATGGATTCAAGCCAAAGCTTGAGCAGCTTTGGCAAATGGAGAATTTAGAAATTGAATTTTGTTAATTAAAATGAAAAACTTTTCTGGTCTGCGGTAGAAGCCAATTGGGTTCTGCTCCTGCGTTGTCTGTAGCATTCCAGGATTCTTCTGCAATCTATAACGCCGGTTAGAGAGAATCGATGTTTTCATTAACTACTGAGACAAGCAATACTGCTCAGCCTCAAACTCTAACAATATGTCAATTCCCAAAAAGGATATACATTTGTGGCCGGTGTAACCAGCTAAAGAACATTCTTCGAGCAAAAATAAGCAGTTCTTCACAAAGAAAGTGTATTCATCTGCAGGAGCTCTTGATGGAGGATGATTTATTCCCAAACACAGTCTGGCGTGTGCTTTCTATTCACCTATTATAGCATGAACCCAAGCTTCACCGCGTCTCACAAGTACCGTATGTTTAATATTGTTGCATTAACTGTATGCTTAGCTTTATTTTCTAATACATCTTCATCCATTACTTAGTCTCAAGTGTTTACGTGACCTCTGCTAACAGCCTTGGAGTGTTCCGGTGGTACTTCAGTGCACGTAATCGCAGCTCGCTGCTTTGAGGAACCGGTCCTTTGTATTCCTGATGCGAGAAACTGGGCCACGTGGACACGATCTGCCTGCTCAGCCCATTCCACTGACACGCAGAGATTTACACAAGATGTCTGTAGTGACTACGAGCTCACGCTCTGGTGTCAAGATGCAGTTCTGCAACGAGGGGGGAGCTGTAAGCGCAGACAGAGATCTGTGGTAGAACAGAGGCTGTAACACAATGTCTTAGTTCCAGGCTTATTTTCGAACCGCTGTAACGACAGTTCTTCCTTCCCAGCTCCTCTTGAGAATCATAGAATGGTTCGGGTTGGAAGGGAACTTAAAACTCATCTACTTCCAATCCGCTGTAATGGACAGGGAGATCTTCCACCAGCCCTGTCCAACCTGGCCTTGAACCCCTCCAGGGATGGGGCAGCTTCTCTGGGCAATCTGGGCCAGGGTCTCACCACCCTCAGAGCAAAGAATTTCTTCCCCAGCTCTCATCTCAATCTCCTCTCTTTCAGTTTAAAACCATTGCCCCTCCTCCTGTGGCTCCCCTCCCTCATCAAGAGTCCCCCCCCATCTCCCCTGGAGCCCCTTGAGGGACTGGAAGGGGCTCCAAGGTCTCCCCGGAGCCTTCTCCAGGCTGAACCCCCCCAACTCTCTCAGCCTGTTCTCACAGCAGAGGGGTTCCAGCCCTCCCAGCATCTCCGTGGCCTCCTCTGGCCCTGCTCCAACAGGTCCATGTCTTCCTGATGTTGGTGGCCCCAGAGCTGGAGGCAGCACTGGGGGGGGGTCTCCCCAGAGCAGAGCAGAGGGGCAGAATCCCCCCCTCGCCCTGCTGGCCACACTGCTGGGGATGCAGCCCAGGATGCTGGGGGCTTTCTGGGCTGGCAGGGCACATTGCTGGCTCATGTTGAGCTTCTCATCCACCAACACCCAAGTCCTTCTCAGAGCTGCTCTTCATCCATTCTCTGCCCAGCCTGGATTTGTGTGTGGTATTGCTGTGACCCAGGTGCAGGACCTTGCACTTGGGCTTGTTGAACTTCATAAGGTTGGCACAGGAATGGATGGCATCCCTTCCCTCTAGTCTACTGATAACACCATGTAGCTTGGTGTGATGGGTAAACTTGCTGAGGGTGCGTTCAATCCCACCGTCCCTATTGCCCAAAATGATGTTAAACAGCAGTGGTCCCAGTACTGATCACCGAGGAGCACCACTCATCACTGATCGCCACTTGAACGTTGAGCCGTTGACTGTGACCCTTTGAGCGTGTCCATCCAACCAGTTCCTGATCCACTGAGTGGTCCATCCCTCAAATCCATGTCTCCAACTTAGAGACAAGGATGTCACGTGGGACAGTGTCAAATGCTTGCATGATATTAAGGTGCTTTATGTACAGTAGAAATTAGGAAAAATATCTTTCTTTTTTTTTTTGGTGAAAATGTGATTTAAAGCACAACTAAGAATGTTTGAGAGTAGAATCCTGATGTAGTAACATTAGAAAGCATTCCTGTTTCTGTAGCTCTCATGAAGCAAGGAACCTGAAATGATACAAATCGATTTTGTGTTGGAAGAAGTTGCCATGTCAGTGAAACGGTGATGGGGGGGGTCCTCATCTCTGCGTGCTCTTTCTGCAAGGTGAGAGGTGGACCCGCATCTTCTGTGAAATGTGTGACACTTGGTGTTTGGGAGCAGGAAGAAGAGGATCTCTCCCCCTCATTTTCCTGTGGTATCTGTTACGGCCTCCTTCTGCCGCTGCCATCTGAAAGGGAAAAGGAGCATTAAAACCATGTAAAATAAACCACATCGCGGGGCTACGTTGTCTTCTTGCAGGGTGTTGTAGGATTTCTTTTGGCTTTAATTCCTCTGTCCTCCATGGTAGCGGAGTAGGACAAGCGCGTGTGCTCCTGTCCTCCTCGCATGCCGTGTTCCATATGGTACTACAGATTTCCTTGCTCACTTGAGTTTTCTTAACTGCTCTTTCTGGGATCGTGGTCCCCTGTGAAATGGCTGTTTTTTTTTTTCCTTTTAAAGATGGAGTCCCTGAGTGGGTGGTGCAGCCTGTTGTTTTTCTTTGAAAGGAAGAAAGAGTAATGAACTGGAAGTTTTGGGTATGTCTCTGTTGACTTTTTGGGAGAAGAGGGAGCATTTCTTGTAGGTTTAAGTTCTTTGTCTTTATTTGAGAAGAGCTTCTGCACTTGAGTTCCTACTGCTGTCCTGACGGTACTGAAGAATTCAGAAAAATCTATCAAATCTGAACCCTTCTGGTGTCCTGCTTGTTATCGAAGATTCTCTCAAACCGTAGGAAATACGTTTCTCTCCCTTGTTATTTTTCGATGATGTACAAACAGTTCTCGCTTACCTTCTAACTTTTAGTGTCGAGGACAAGTGACAGTTATGGCAAGGAAAGTTGATGTTTCCTTTCTTACCTGACAGCAGGAGATACTGGGTTTAGTTTGGACGTCATTGATTTAACAAATCCAGAGTGAAAGCCGTTACGGTTGCAGAGAGCAGCACCAGCATTCAGCAGTGGTTGGCTTTTTTTCTCTTCTTCCAACTATTTAACCTTCCCTCCACAGTTAGCTGAAGAAATCCAGAAGAAGACCTCAAGAAGTTCCATCTCGCTCCTGACAGTGTCTTTTTTCTTAGTCTTTGGGATTGGAAACAGTGGCTGTTCTAGTCTTTAACTATTTTTCTCCTCTTTCAGCGTAGCAGGCCTACCGTCTTAATGTGGTGCCTCAGTTCAGAGACCTAAACTTCTGTGGTTTAAATGGAGTAATAGTCTCCACGTGCTCATGCTTTACTGGTTGGATTTTTGAAGGCATTTCATTTTCAGCAAGTACATGCTCCAAATTTATTTGAAAGTTGTGATTGTTTCCCGATGTTCCAGCACATGATCCAAAACAGTTTGCATGCAGTGATTTATTTTTTTAAATACCTTTCCTGTTGCTTATTCACTCATCAAATTGGTTCAGAAACTGTCAGTAGGGCTACAGAATTCGTCCCTCTGGTTCTTAAGGCTGGGATATACCAGTGTTTATGTCATAATCAATAGAACTGATCTCTTTTTCACCAGGAAGTATAGAGATTTCAATGTCTGTATTGCTGATTTAAAGCAGAAGCCTGTATGGACCGTGGCTGCCCTTCCAAGGACCAAGGAAGAAGAAAATTCAGGATGACTTTTTGTCAAAACCCAGCTTTTTGAGTACTACGTACTGTAGGACATAAGAATATGTCTTTTTGGTGATTGCTGTCTCCTGGGTCTTTCTGTTTGTGTGAGCAAGTCCTTCCAGGCGTGGGCTTCTGGATCCGGTGGCAGGATCCCAGGGTCTTAAGGGGGTGAGTGGGGTGAAGAGAGAGGGAGAAAACCTCAGAAATTTGGAGGGAAGTCAAGAAACTTCTCTCTTTTAATGCCAGTTTCATTAAATTTTTAACAGTTATGTTGAAATCTCAAATTTCAATGATTAAGAAAGATTAAAAATTAAAAATCTTACCAGATGATGTTACTCAGAGGTTAAAATAAATGAGCGGGGCGTGGGGAGGGTGGAAATAAGGGCCCATGACACTTCTTCACTGTCCTGGTGTATGTGTGAAAACAGGTTGGAAGGCGTGGGTGGGTTTTTGACTGGTTTCTCTCTGTGGTTGTGACATCCCTTGTGTAATTTTGGTGGGTAAGTAGTAACTGCAACACTAACTATATCTATATATATAGATATACTTGCACTGATCCCCGAGTCCAAAATAGAATTTCTTCTTTATGGTTCTTTATAAGTAATAAATCAGGATATATTTCATTCGTTATACTGTGCTCATGTTAACGACTCTGGAATTTTGATAACTAATGGATAACTTTCCCTTTTCATAAATCCAGTAGTTGTAGTAAGAAAGCTCTGAAATGTCTGAAAATTGGGAACGTAATAAACCACAATATTTATGGGGTTTTTTATTTTCTTGAAGTACTTTGTTCTCTACTGAACACCAGACACGTTTACAGGGAGTAATCTTTACTCGGTGAAGTGTACAGACTAATAGGAGTGACTGGTTGTCCTTATAGGTAACTTCAAAATATCCCTATTTTTATAATCTTTTGGTCCTTAGGACTTTATCTACCAGCGATGATGTTGAGGACCGAGAGACCGAGAAAGGCCGCCTGGAAGAAGCTTATGAGAAATGTGACCGGGATTTGGATGAGCTGATTGTCCAGCACTACACCGAGCTCACCACTGCCATCCGCACCTACCAGAGCATCACCGAGCGCATCACCAACTCGCGCAACAAGATCAAACAGGTGGAAAACCGAATTGTTACATGTATTTCTGTGCTTGCATCCGCTTGGTAGCCTGCACTCTGTGTAACTCCTCTATCTTTTTCCTCTTTACGGTCCTTTTATTAGTAGTGTAATGGTGTAAGCTCCCATTTTAACTTTTCTCTCTCCCCTTTTCCAGCTGCTTGCTGTCATTCTCAACTAAACTAAAAAAATAACTGAGGGAGAGCTGTTATCCACTAATTCTGAACTAGGCCTGACTTTTCAAGTCCCTTTGGGTTGGAAGGGACCTTAAAGACCATCCAGCTTCAACTTCCTTGCCCTGGGCAGGGACACCTCCCACCAGCCCAGGTTGCTCCAAGCCCCCTCCAACCTGGCCTTGAACCCCTCCAGGGATGGGGCAGCCACAGCTTCTCTGGGCAGCCTGTTCCAGTGTCTCACCACCCTCACAGCAAAGAATTTCTTTCCAGTATCTAATCTGCATTTCCCCTCTTTCAATTTAAAACCATTGCCCCTTGTCCTATCGCTCTGTGGCATGACTGGGAGCAGACAATCCAGTCACAGTGATGGCAGCCTGTGTCTTACTGGCAACACAACACAGGATCTCCCCGTTGTTTGAGCGCGCAAGTGATTAAAAAGCAAATGGAGAGGTGGATATGAAGTGCAAAGCTTCGCTGTGCCCCCTGTTCGTTGATTGTCTGAGCATGTTGCTATCAGATTTTTGAAGCCGAAGGGCTGCTCAGCTGACACCTCTCCATCTAATCTTTTCGTGTTTTGATATGTTGGCCTCCAACCACCTCCTAAATAGTCTGAGTGATTCATCAGCTTGCTTTTCGCTCGGAGAATATGATTTGCTTTTTTTTTTTTTTTTTTGCTGCTATTTCCAAGCTCAGTTCTGTTGTGTGAATGTACACGAACTCTGTGCCCCCCGTATCGTGCTGTGTTCTGAGTGCTCACACTTGGGTAACGTGCCAGTAAATAACTCTGGCGCTCTTTGTTGTGGACTTGTTCCATCTGCTCTATTCCTGCAGCCATAGATTAGTTCTTTGGACTCTTGTCCTATCTTTTATTCCTCTATAGTTCGTTATACCTAAACTTTGCAAACTAGGCACCAAATCTATTCCTTTATTTTTATTTTTATTTTCCTGGCTCTGTGGAGGTCTCATTTCAAAACCCTTCACAGCAATGCTTTAGGAGCAGTCGGCTTTTACCCTTCTGGGCCGACCTTTCTGGCTTTTAAAATTCATTTAGCATTTTCAAAGAAAATGAGACCGTTCTGATGCTTTCCAAGGGTAAGAGTTCATTCTAGGATTTATGTACAAAGCTCAGCGCTTAGAAAGCAGAGATCAATTGTGGTAAATTTGAAATAAACTGTAGCCAGTGGCCTATTTTCACACAGTATGCTGAGCTTTGCCGAGGTCAAAACAAACATATAGGGGTGTGACCTTTTGGTCCCGCCTAAAAGAATGACTGTAAGGGTGAAGGACCTTTTGATATTTAAGTTTTCTTATTAGTTTTAGTCAATACGTATTGAAGTAGCTTTGACCTAATCTCATGGGAGGCCCCAGATCTGGTTTGTCATCAATCTGTATTACACTTTCAGACTTTCTTTTGATGTTTCCATGGAAGGTGGATGAAGGCACAGGCATTTACTTGCTTTAGGAATCATGGAAGTGATAGATCATCCAGATCCCTGTGGATATCCACCTTTTTTAGTCAATTCTTGTAAGAATTCCTGCTGGGAGGGGTTTGGTTTTAAATGTAGCTTTAGAGGTGTTACCCCTGTAAAACTGAATTATGAAGGAGAAACTATAGGGTCTACCAAAGGGAGGTTCTTTCTTAAAGATTTCCTGTTCACTCCGTCCCCTGCTCCCAAACGTAGATGGAGTTGATTGTATTTCTTCCGAGGACAGGAGTAGGGATGTCTTCTGAGATTCCTTCTGGCCCCGTGGTTGTTTGGCTGACCTAGTTTGGCTGTACGGAACAGCCGTCCACTGACGAGGTGTGCTGGGCCAGTGGAACAGTTTCAATTAAGGCATCGAGCAGGGATTCGGTCTGAAATGAACTCTGTACCCGTTTTAGTTTGCCTCTGCTTTTGCAGCAAGTTGTGACACTCTTACATTAGCTTTTCGGTTGGCTTGAGGATTTTTCTGTGTTATTCTTTTCGGAAGGACATCACGGAGTGCGATATTACTGTATTGAAATCTTAGTCTCTTCGGACTCTGGATGGAGGCTGTTTTATGTAGCTATTGTTATTTTTGTTATTTACCGTTTGTATTTTGGTCCATCTATGTGGTGGTTTTTTTTTAAACTGCCTTTAGATGGACAAGGGAGGAGAACGTGCAGCTGAAGTGGGATTTCTGGACTGCTTTGAAGGCTCATTATTTAAAAATAAATTGAAGGGCCTACTTCTGAGAGTCTCCCTTCATGTGTAATTCAGTGAGAGTTCAGCCTGAGAAAAGGTTGGGCCCTAAGTATTCATAACTTCTGGCAAAAACACGGGTGGTGTGAAAGCAACGTGTGAAGCTGTGTTGTTAATTGCTTCCACATTTTAATATGTATTATTGAGTTGCATTATGCAAGAAAAGCTAGGTTATACTGACCTTACCACAGGATACTGGGAGAACCTGAAAGCAGAGAATGCAGGCTGCGTGTGTGAGCAGAAAGAATGGAGAAGAAAACACTCCAGGCTGCCCAGGGAGGTGGTGGAGCCTCCTTCTCTGGAGACATTCAAAACCCTCCTGGACACGTTCCTGTGTAACCTGCTCTAAGTGGAACTGCTTTGGCAGGGGAGTTGAACTGGGTGATCTCCAGAGGTCCCTTCCAACCCCCTATCATTCTGTGATTCTGTAACAGTAGAGACTTTTTCACTTTGAGAGGATGGCAGGAGGCTCGGAAACAAACTGAGTGGCAAACACCAAGCTGCTTCTCTGGGTGCAGGCGATAGGACAAGAGGAAATGGCCTCAAGTTGCTCCAGGGGAACTTCAGATGGGATATTAGGAAAAATTTTTTACACGGAAAGGGTTATTAAGCCTTGGAATGGGCTGCCCAGGGAAGTGGTGGAGTCACCATCCCTGGAGGGATTTAAAAGATGGGTTGACATAGTGCTTAGAGACATGGTTTAGTGATGGGTTTTATCAGAGTTAGGTTGATGGTTGGACTCTATCTTAAAGGTCCCTTCCAGCCTGGACAACTCTATGATTCTATGGTGTAACGGCCTCAATAAATAATGGAAATCCTAAATTGAACTGTATCTTAACTGTTGTTTGTTCTGATGAAGCCATATCTCTTAACAAAAAAAAATAAAAATAGAAAATTGGTATTGCTTGAGGCAGTAGGAAAATGGTTGTGCTCTTAAATAGTCGTGTTTCAAGAAACGGACACCAAACTTGAAGAAAGGGGGAGATGTGCCAAAAGATTTAATAGGCAGATGGAAAATGTTTACAGCGGAAAAATTAGTAGTGGCTTATTTGCTTTCACTGAAAATTGGATCCTTGCAATATGCCAAAATACTGAATTGATTTTTGGAAAACGTACAAATAAGTCTTTGATCGTGGTTGTAGGATCCTGCGTTTGTACAAGAGATTCAGTTAAATTTTCCCTGCTGGTACAAAACGTGTACTAAAAAACATTAGAGTATGAAAGCAGTTCAGATTTGTATGTACTATAGGTTTCCCTTCAAGGGAATAACAAGAAATGTTAAGGAACTTGGATTTGATTATAGTCTCGTGATATTTTTGGAAATTTCTAATAAAATAAATGTGGGAAAGGGCTGATCTGTGTTAGAAGCACCAGATTTAATTAATCTTTTGACGTGTTGCTTCTAGGTGAAAGAGAATCTGCTCTCGTGCAAGATGCTGCTGCATTGCAAGCGGGATGAGTTGCGCAAGCTCTGGATTGAAGGGATCGAGCACAAACATGTCCTGAATTTGCTGGATGAGATAGAGAACATCAAGCAAGTGCCTCAGAAGCTGGAGCAGTGCATGGCCAGCAAGCACTACCTCAACGCGACAGACATGCTGGTAAGATGTGGGTCCTCATGCTGGGCCAGTACCCACCAGAAACACACTGGTCAGCTGTTTCATCATCTGCAGATGACTCGGCTGTTTGTGATGTTATTTGTTTCTTTTCCTGCTTAGCTTCTTCTTGTGTCACTTGATGATTTCTCCTACTGGAATTTCCTGTAGGAGAATTTCCAGGACAAGAGGTAACAGGCACAAACTTAACATAAGAAGATCCATCTAAATACAAGGAGGAACTTCTTTCCTGTGGGGGTGGCAGAGCCCTGGAACAGGCTGCCCAGAGAGGTGGTGGAGTCTCTTGTCTCTGGAGACATTCAAAACCTGCCTGGTCACGTTCCTGTGCAACCTGCTGTGTGTGGACCTGCTTTGGCAGGGGGTTGGACTAGATGATCTCCAGAGGTCCCTTCCAACCCCGTATCATTCTGTGTTTCCTTTTGGGTTTGTTTTGATCCTTCTTGACTGGACTCAGGGTCACAGTCTCTCATCCTGTCGGTGAGCTCGTGGCTTCAGAGCCATCTTTACCTTTGTACTTGTCCTGATCCTGGTTCTTTCTGTAACCATCTAGGTCTTTACCCATTTGATCAGCACATAAGATTTCCTTCAGCTTTTGCAACCTGGTTCTTTATTTTGAGATTAATTTCCATGACACCTACCTGGATCAGCTTCTTTCTTTAGTCTAATCCTATAGTTCAAGTAATCTAATTAGTTGAAGTAATCCATTAGTTCAAAACCATTTTTGTTATGGAAGAACTATTCTGTTTCTCACAGAATCGTAGAATTGTCTAGGCTGGAAGGGACCTTACAGGTCATTGAGTCCAACCTAACACTGCTAAAGCCACCACTAAACCATGTCCCTCAGCACCATGTCTGCTTGGCTTTTAAATACCTCCAGGGATGGTGGCTCCACCACTGCCCTGGGCAGCCTCTTCCAAGGCTTAATAACCTTTTCAGTGTAAAAATCTTTCCTAATATCCAATCTGAACTTCCCCTGGTGCAACTTGAGGCCATTTCCTCGTGTCCTATCGCCTGTTACTTCTATTTGTCTCCCAGAATGCCGTCACAACTTAGGTCATTATTCAGAGAGGAGACCGTGTTTTACTGTTTAGGTGCATTTACCTCTTGTTGTCTTCCTGTAGAACTTTTGCAAAGACTCTTGATCCTTTCTAACTATTTCCAACTGTTTTTTTCATCTTCTTTTTTTTCCCCTCCCTTCAAGCGTTTTCTCTTTTCAGTTCCATCTCTGTTATAATCATACCTTTCAATTCCAGTCTTGTTGTGGAGGTAGAAGTTTCCTGATCTTGTCTAATAACAATCTTTTTTCTTTTTTTCTTGTTTCTGAACTTAACAAGCACACTTCCTCACCAGGCTCCAGTCCTTTCTCTCCTGGAACTGTCTTCTACCAGTAATTAAAAACTTTACAAGGGTGGTGATCCTTCTGCTCTCCTTAGGCGTGACATGAGTCCAGTTCTGGGCTCTCCAGTATACGAGAGAGGTGGAATTACTGGAATCGAGTCCAGTGAAGGATGACAAAGAGGGTTAGGGGTCGGGAGCACATCATCTATAAAGATAGGCCAGGAGAGCTGGGACTTGGAGAAGAGAAACCTCAGGGAGATCTTTTGGTTATAAATGTCTGATGGGAGGGTACAAAGAAAACAGAGCTGGACTTTTCTCAATGGTGACCAGGGACAAGAGAAGAGGCTCAATGGGCACAGACTGAAACACAGGAATTTATGTCTCAACATAAGAAAAGACTTTTTTTGCTGTCAGTGTGGTTGAACACTAGAACGAATTGCCCTGAGAAGTTGTGGAGTTTCCGTCCATGGAAAATTTTCAAGACCAGACTGGATGTGGTCCTGGGCAACTGGCTCTAGGTGACCGTGCTTGAACAGGAGGGTGGGTTAGATGCTCTCTTGAGGTCTTTTCTAACCTTAAGCAGTCGGTGGTCCAAAAATGAAGGCAAAAGAAGTATGTCTGGTCGTATTCCTCTTTGTATTTGCCAAGTAATGCCTTTAAGGAAATCTTTTCGTTGCCGCCTTTTGTAATTGGTTTTTTCTACTTTAATGTCTTTTTACTTCACTTAGCCGTACCTCTCCACTTCTTCTTAGTAAGTCATTGTTCTACAGGATAAGTAGTTGGAAATCTTAGTCTTGTCACTTCATATTTGTAGAGCCCAGACTTGAACTTTAATTTCCTTCTTACCATTTTATCTCATTTTACCTTAAATATGGCTTTGTAAAACTTACCTTGTTCCCTCTAAACGTTTTCAATAGTTTGATGTCAGTCCCCTCATCCCTTCCTTTGACATGTGTAACCCCATCAGGATTTTTGTTGTCACTGTCACATCTTCTCTGATTTCACTCTGCGATCACCTTCCTGTTGTTTTCTGTTGCTCCTGTTCTCTTTTCATGCCACACCTGGTGCAATCATCTTTATATAATTTGGTCACTTTTCCTTTTTTTTTTTTAAACCATCTTCCAGGAACCCTCTCAATCTTCTTCTCCTTCAAGTCTCACTGTCCTTTAAATATGAACTTATATCTTTAATATGAACTATATCTTCTGTCTTTCCCACCATATTGTAAGCCATCTGGGATGGGTAATGTATCCGTTTCTGTTGCGTAATGTAAAGTGGAATTTTTATGATACTTTATAAAATGCTACGTAAAACCTATTGGAATTCCTGGAAACAGATCAGCAGTGCAGTGACTTGAGGCAGGACGGATGAGAAGAGCTCAGACGGGTTTTGCCAAAACTTCTGTCAGGTTTCTGATGTAGGAAATCAGTGTTTGGTGTACTCTGATATTTTCATAGAATCGTAGAATTGTCAAGGTTGGAAGGGACCTTTAAGATCATCTAGTCCAACCATCAACCTTCAGTTATGAGAGATGAAGAAGCAGATGTAAATTAAGGGTGTTCAGTATGGGGAGAATCCACAGTATTCAGAGTTAACATCAGTGTAAATTGAAATGTTAACCAGTTGGTGCTTTCTTTTCCTGATGGGCTTGCCAGTTTGGTTGCTTTTTTTTTCCTTTTTGGCTGGTTGATGTTTTTTTAACTAAAAAATATTTTCAGAAGGAAATTCCAGATAGAAGAAAAATAACAATACTTTGGATTTATCATATAATATGCTTTAGAAATGGTTTGCAATATACGTATTTGTGGTATCTTACTGGTTTTCAATATACTGCGTATGCAGGGATTTTATTATTTATATGCTTACATACATACACGCCGGGGCGGGGGTAAGGTTGCCCAAGGCTAAGAGATAGAGCCAATATTAGACCTCAGTGAAGTACGAGTAGTGTATCATGCTGTTGTTGGTTTGTTTACCAGAATAAGATGATCTTTTCTAAGAAATCAAATGATAATGACATAAAAAGCAGCTGTTAGATTTTTATTTTTTTTATATCGATGAATGCAGACAAACCTCAGGTGAGAACTGAACTTGTTGTTTCAGCCGTTCATTGACACTTGCAGTTCTCATTCAAGGAGAAGCGGGTCTGTAGTAAAGAAATAGTAACCTACCTGCATTTGGAATCTTTTTCTAGCCAAAAGTCACTGCAGGCTCATTGGGTTTTGCCATCTTCCGCTAACACTGCCTCTGCGAGGCTGTGATGTTGTAATCACTCACTGCCTGCAGGATAATTCCTTTCTCCTTTTATATGATACGAATATTATGGAAAATAATTACTAACCTGTCAGGGATGCAGCGTGTATAGAGATCTCTCTGTCCTTTTGTTTCATTCCTTGAGGTAAACAGATGCTCGTGGCTTATAAAGAGCCCAAAGTGGGAGCTGACAAGGAGCTTGTATCCCACCCGTTGAAATTGGAGCGCTGATTAATATTGTTGCCTGTAGCCTTGTGATATGTACAGTCGAAATTAGACCTTTGCAGTCATCGTGTTAGTTTGATGCAAGCGCTCTAATGGCATAATTTCGGGTTGCTGCATCGCGTTTCTGCAGCCTGGTCTTTGTATTCCACTCACATTAATTGAAGTAATTTTGCCACTGAAGCGTGTTTCAAACCTCTGCATTTAAATTGAAATTTTAATTCCCTTATTGTTTGGAAAAGACGGCTGAAGATGGCTTGTTACAGGTTTCATTATCACTCAAAACTCTCCAGCTGCTGGTTCTAATGTGCAATGACTGAGTAATGCTGGGAAGAATTGTTAATAAAAGAATGGCAGCTTTTCCCAGTAGTATGAACACAATGCTAAAGGTATTTTGTGACAGCTTACATTTGTATGAAGTTGAAAATTTTAAGTGGCAGCTTTTTTGTTTCCGATTCTCTATCCATCTAGAGTAGCACAGAGGAGCTTCAAATATCATGTATTCACCTTCTGTGTTCCTCCAGCATTTCGATAACACCCACTCTGCTGAGCGGAGCCGCTGGGATGACGTTTGCTGTTCTGTAATTGCACCTTTCCCATTTTGTGTTAAAATCGTAGAATCGCAGATTCCCAGGTTGGAAGGGACCTCAAGGGTCATCTGCTCCAACCTTTCTCAAAAATATGGTCTAGACAAGCTGGCCCAGCACCCCATCCAGCTGAATCTTAAATGTGTCCAAAGTTGGGGAATCCACCACTTTCCTGGGAAGATAATTGCAAAGGCTGATTGTTCTCAGGGTGAAAACTTTCCCTTTTGTGTCCAACGGAAATCTCTCCAGGAGTAACTTGTA
>VXAK01002351.1:0-37269 GCA_013399435.1 Arenaria interpres
CAGATTTCCTGTTGCTGTAGAATACAAATGGTATTTTAAATGTAATATATAGAGTTTCTGTGGAGTTTATTGCTATAGGAGATTTTCAAGGGAAATATTATGATTGTTATTAAGGCTCAGAAAATAATATAAAGACTTTTAGGATGTGGAATATTTACTAAATGCAGATAGGGATATGGATGATGTGACACTCTTCTGCATCACAAAAAACTTCTACACATACAGGGTATCACAGGAAAATTGGATCCATGATATTGGTCTGAGTCAGATACTGCTAAACACAAGATAATAAATTAGAGAGGCTAATAAAAAGCCGTGGTATACCAGCTTCTGTGGAAAAAATAAAATCTCCGGTAGTACTTTGTGTGTCTCTCTCTCATCAGTAAGAGAAGTACATGTAGTTTGTTTGCCTGGATTCCAAATGGTTTTCCCCTTTGACCACAACTGCAGCTGAAGTCTCAGAACAGCATATGGTGTCATTAGTTTTATAAGAGCTCTGACTGATGCATCCCCTCAGAAAGTTACAGGTATATTAAATGAAATGTAATTTAATATTTCCTGTTAGAAATCTAGATGAGATTGGGCTTTTCTGTTGGTGTCTTCTAACTGTGTAAACATTCTTTTTCCCCTCTCTTTTTTTTTTTACTGTACCAATGGTGCTTGCACCTTCTTCCCTAGAATCTAGCCAGTACACGGTGTATCTTCTGCTGCTTCATTTCACATTACATGAAAATCCAAGCCAACAGAACTACTCCTTTGATCTAAGTCACAATTACACAACTACAGTTCCAAACCAGATGACGGCTTTTAGTCTCATCACACTCATGATATATTATGGGTTTTTTCTGAAACAGGTTAGCTATGAGAAGTACCAGGGCTGTTTTCTTAGGTAGGACACTACACACTTTGGTATTAAGACACTCTTATTAAGGCTTGTTCATTGATGAACAAGGTGATAGCTTATATACCCTGGTGTTCTTTAAGTAAAATTTATATTTCTTAGAACTCATGGCAAGAAAAAGGACTTAAAATCAGGTAAGTGCTGTCCTCCTGTATTAAAACATTTCTCTTTCTTTTGATTCTTGATTTTTTTTTTTTTTTAACTTTGGTTTGCTATTGCATCGTTAACCCAGGAGACCAATATCCCATATGTTCGCTGCATTGTCCCGCTGCATCCATCAGCTTCTGCACTCAGAAGGAACAACCTCTACCAGGTCATTCCACCTCACACTAGAGCGCTCAGGGTCTCCACTAGCACTATATTTGGATAAAACAGAGTACTTTCTTCTAAGGGAAACATCACTACCTTCTTTTTTTTTTTTTCCTTTTCCTTCTTTCTTTCTCATTGAAAAATAGAATCAAGGAAAAAATCAATCGCCCTTCTAACCAGTATTTCATTCCTTTTTTGATAGATCATTTCACTTTTACTACTAAGGAATAATGGCTTTTAATAAAACTAGGCAGATTTTAAAAAGGAAATTATAAATTGTCTTTTGCTCAGAATAGATGTACTCTATAATATCTTTTCCTTTTCTTTTTTTTTTTTTTTTTTTTTTAACAGGGGCAGATTTCTATATTTTTAGTTTTGGTAAAACAGATGAATTCAAGCCTGTTTGGAATGCTTTTATTGTCATGTGCGAAGGTACTCTGATATCAAGAGAAATCTTATAAAACAAGCTGGCTGGAAGATGTGCTTGTTTGAAGAAACACAAAATTTACAGACAGACTTTTGGGAATCCCTCCTAAATAGGTTGGTGTCTTCCATGATAATTTCACAATAAAAATGTATTTGGCAACAAGCAGTATCTGTTGCTGATTCTCACTCCTTTTGTAAGGGTGCTCATGAATTTGAGTGACTGAATCTATCCCACTGCATCCCCTTCCTTCTGCACTCCCCAAAAAAGGGGAGTTCGTGGAGGGGGCTGGGACAGATAGCAGTTGCCTCATATACCCTATTACCACTTTATTTGTTATTTAATCCCTGCCCATCTTAATTCTTAGCTATTTTAAGATTGGTTTGCACCAGCAGGAAGCATGCATCTGCTTTTTTTTCTTATCCCCCATACTTACTTAGTTGTACAATTATTACGTTTTGGTAATGCATTTTCTTACAGATAACTTTTCATCTGCTTGTACATATTTTTTCATATAAAGCAAATAGAAATGCCATTAGCTAAAAGTAGTTGCTTCCTTCTATGATGGTTATGCACTGCTTGCTTTATCTTGATATTAAATAATCAAAACACGGAGAAATATGACACAGAGTAACATGCTCTAACGCGCTCTAGGCAATCCTGCTTTGGCAGGGGAGTTGGACTAGATGATCTCTATGGTCCCTTCCAACTCTAAAAATTCAGTGAAATTCAGTGAAACAAAGACTTAAAATGGCATATGTATAAATAGTTACTTCTTTGTGCACATTTTATGTTTCATTATTCTTCTTGACCCTTTTGCAAACATTAAAAATCATTCTCAGAGTAATAACAGAATGAAAGAAATTAATTTTCCAAAGTAATTCAGCTATTCTCAGTTTGTGAGTTAGTTCCGATTAATAAACCCATGAGTATTTCCATGATGGAGCAAATTAATGGTCACTCTAATTTGTTAACCTGCTCCTATAATTGGTAGGCTTTTCAGCAGGGTCTGCAACCAAGTCCTGCAATGAGCATTTCTGAAATGTTCTTTGTAACTTCTGATGTTGGTTAATACAACTGTACATGTTTTCTTCATCTTATTTTAATAATACTGAGCACTTAATTTTGGTGGCATTTCCTGGAAGTTAATTCCTCAAGACAGTACTATTTTCCAAAAATAAGAATTATGTATCCCCCTGATGTGTTTGCATGTGTTGTATCCAGAAGGCTCTACAGCATCGCAGACAGGTCAAATATTGGTATTTAAGTCTCTTTCCTTCTCCCACTTACTATGTGATCAGCCATCAGACAGTTCAAGTCTGACAGCCCCTAAATGCTTTTCCCAAATAACTTGAATTGTACGTCTGTATCGATGCCTCTGGAACGCAGCTTCATATATGAGAAAGATTAACTGTTCTGCCATTCGAGGTACTGCTAGGTGGTTTGCTTTGAAATAGAGCTCGGTGGGTTTGCAGGTGGGGTATCATGCACTTTGTCATGTAATGAAATAAAGCTTTTGGCGCCTGCTGAAGCTATGTTAGGTGTTTGCTTTTCAGTTTTTAAATTTCTTAGGGTTTTTTTTGTTGAGATATGAGTTCTTTTAACACCGTGCTTTTGACACATCTATGTTGTAGAAAACCAATATATATGTAGGCTTTTCCTTGTTTAAACAAATCACACTAATATGATGTGAGTACTTTTATTTCAATATTAGTAAGCAAGCAAAGCTTTGAAAACACCAAGGAGAGATTCCTCAGGGACCAACACCGCAACTCCTGTTGCTAGGAAACCATTTTTATTTGTTTTCCTTCAAAATGACTAAATCATTTTATGTCTGGCTTCAGAGGCGGCTGGGAAGATGGGAGCAGAAGGCAATGTATTTTAAAAGTCTTGCCTCTTCTCCCCCCACTTCTTTCCAACACGAGGAGAGCAACGAGTTGATAGGATTTGGTGGGATTTGGGGGAATATATTAAGAATTGATCTGATAACCATAGGGTCTGTGTGTGGGTGCGTTGGGGGAAACAGGGGCTGGGTGTTTGGGGGAGCAGACAGCGGAGCCAATGCACCTCCCTGGCTGCCACAGCAGCCCCTCTTGCACCACCTCCTCCTTCCTGGGGGTACCTGCCCCACCAAGAATTTCTAGCAGCTCTTTTTCATCTGCGTTTTGGGGTTCTGTGGATCTTTTCTCTTTCAGCCTGCTCCCCTTCTTCAGCCCGGGTTCCCCCTGGAGAAGATGGGTGGGTGGCCTTGACGTCTTTGATCCTTCCTCATGTCAGGAGTTTTCTTGCCTGGCTTCTAGCTTTCTCCTCTCCCCCATATCCCTCCCTGTCTCCCCACATCCTGTGTCTTTCCTGCTGTGCTCCAGCCTGGGTTGGACGTTGGGCCAGAGGCAATGAAGAAGCTTCTCTGGAAGCAGGTGGGGAGCTGGGTACCATTTGGCACCTGAATTGGGAAAAATTGAGGATGCAAGTTGCTTAATAACTCTTAAAGTTATGGAGTGTGAATCCACCAGCTGCTCTTGTCCAAGGAGGAAGAGCACTGGCATGAACCTGGGCGGGGGGAGTAAAGGGTTGGGGCTCCCCTTCCCTCCCCCAGTATTTCACACAGAAATGGCTGCCCTCATGGTTATGGATAGTTGAGTTATTAACTAATTCACAATATTCAAATATATATACCAGGTTCTGATGGCTCCCTTGGCAATCCTTTTCCCCCTGCAGTTCCTGTATGCCTGGTCATAAAGGTTTTAAGTTTGAGAATAGGATCTCCTTTTTTTTTTTTTAATTTAAAAATTCTGACTAAACCAATCCTAACCTGCTAAAACTGAGCAAGCAAAGACGGGGAAAGGGTTTGTGTTTTGTTGTGGGCAGCGCTGAAGACAGGGGTGGTGAATTCAGAGTTGAGGAGCTCTTTTTGCCCGTTCTCAACAGGCTCTGGGATGATCCCACACAAATTCTGTTCCAGTTGAGAAGTGGGGGGATGCTTCTTCTCCAGTCCATCTAGGTCTGGGAAAAAACAGTGCTGTAAATCAGTCATTCTGGGAGACACACTAAATAAAAGGCTTTTCCCGTAGCAACGGTATATGTGTTATTTCCCAAGTTAATGCGTTACAGGAGTTACTGTGTGCCATGGTTAACTGGTTTTTCTGCCTAGTCATATATCATTCCTGCTAATACCAGCAGCGCTTGAGTGGGCACCCCAGGAGAGAATCTGACTTCAATTCGGTGACTTGCAGTCACACTGCTTACCACTGCAGTTTATAAACCAGGTTCCTCTGTGGTCTGTGTTGCTATGGATTTTTCCTTGTATTTACTGAGAAGAGGTGGGTGATTTATTTGTCTGATGTCCAAGATTCCTTCCTGCTGTGTTTAGGGTTTTTTGGGGGAGGGCTGATTCTGATCTCTTTCAAATGATGAGGAATTGTCTTGGTTTCCAAGGTATTTAACAATCTTTATGTTTGTTTATATGTAGGAGTTAACTGAAGTAGGGTATCTCTTCATTGTTTTTAAACAGACTGTGTTTAGACTGACTTAGCGGGTTCTCTCCTGTCTGTGCCAAAATGAGATAATGCATTGAGAAGCAACAGAACTGAGGGACATTTCTGTTCTCTTCGTGCACTGGATAGGGAAAATGTTCAATTTATCGTATTATTTATAACCTGAAACAATTCTAAAATCACTTACTGGAAATTTAAAAGCAGCCAATAAGACAAAGTTCTGCAAAGTGTGAAAAATGTAATAGTTATTGGTGGATGCATGGATGCCAGGGGAGGTTTAGATGGATATTAGGAAAAATTTCTTCACCAAAAGGGTTGTCAAGCCTTGGAAGAGGCTGCCCAGGGCAGTGGTGGAGTCGCCATCCCTGGAGGTATTTAAAAGCTGGGCAGATGTGGTGCTGAGGGACATGGGTTAGTGGTGGGTTTGTCAGTGTTGGGTTGATGGTTGGACTTGGTGATCTGAAAGGTCCCTTCCAACCATGACGATTCTATGACCTTGAAGAAGTGAATCCTGACACCTGTAATGTCAGTGTCTCTGTCCCAGCCTTCTGGCAAAATTCAGTTCCCTTAATGTAGATCATGGGAAGCTTTGGGAGAAAGATAGGAAGTAGAGAGAAAGCATAGGATACAAGTGGAAATTAACTTTATTATGAAGTAGTGGTGAAAGGAAAACAATGTTTACATCATATGTTTGCATATATTCTTGTAAATATGCCACATAATTAAGATATATTTTTAACTGTTCTGTTTAATGAATACTTCCAAAAAATTAGATCTCGTTCTCCACAAATTCTTATTCTGGACTGCTGTGACCTTTGTTTTTCTTCTTACAACTGTCATCTCACTTCTCTTCTTTTTGAGACTGGATGGCTCAGCTTCATTTTCCCTTCGGATATACAAAAAGTTTCAAAGGATATAGATGAAAAGATTAAGGACTTATAGAGCTGTATTCTGTCTAAACAAGCCCTAGGCCCATAAACTAGTGAGCTAATTGTATTCTGTCCTGTAGACAGTACATCAACTCTACTGGCTTCTGTCTTCGGTTTCCCTGAAGGAGAAAAAAATGGCAGGACAAGTGCTTATCGTGGCAGTTCGGACTCTTTGGAAACAAACAACCTTCCTGGGTACATTTGCAGTGACGGCTGCAGCAGCTTTTAATTCCAAAATATCAAGGGATGAATTTTGGCCAAGCTTTTCAAACTAATTGCGTCAAGCTAGAGGCAGCAGGAGAATATGGACTCTGGCTTCACTTAGGTGGATGTGTTTAAGATTTCACGGCATCTGGTACAGAATGACAATAGCTACAGAATTGGGCACCAAAGAAGCTTTAAAAAACTTGATAGCTTTCTTATATTCTCAGGTGCATCAGCTATCAAAAATGTTTCAGGTTTCCAGCAGAATGTCTTGCGTGCTTGTGTGCAGCAGATTAATTTTAACAAAAGTGGTAGTAATTGGAGTCCCTTTTCGGTTTGATTTTTTTTCAGAGAAATTCCTTAATGGTTGAAGATGCCTCTGCTCATTTCCCAAAAAGGAGGGAACAAATGGTCTGTGATGTGTTTAGTCTGTGAAATCAATTCAGGATGAAAAGGTTTTACCTTGGGATGTGTTTAAATATTCTGAAGATGCTGGGTGCCTCACAAACTCACCAGAACCAGTAAAAACCTTTTTATGAAAATTCCTTCCTACAGCAGAAGGATTTTCAGCAGCAACGAACTACTCTGTGAATTAGTGTCAGATACCAATTTTGGGAAAAGACTTCTGAAATTAGAAAGAAACAAAAAAAAAGAGTGAAAACAAGTTGGTAGTTTCGAGATTAATCTTTTGATATCTTTTCTGTTCTGAAATGACTTTTCAGTTTGGATTTTTTTTGTAAATTACTTCAGAGGATAAAAATTCTATGGATATATTCTCTAAAATCCAGAAAGTTTTCAATTTCTGAGAACTGCTGTTGAAATTTAAAAAGAATTCTGAGTTTTCTATTCTGCTCTGGCAGAATCTTCTTAGATTTCTCCTACTGACTCCTTATATTATTTTTTTTTTATTTCACAGTCATTTTAATTTCAGCATGAATTAATCCTTCACTTTCTGTTCCAACCCAAATCCGTCAAATTCAGTAAGAAAAAGATACAGCCCTTCACTTTCTTGTTGGCAGTCAAATAGTAGAGTTACAACCTCACACTTTGGAATAGATAGTCTATTTAGAGCAATGCTCTGCAAATTTTTGAGGTAATTACCATGGTATTTGTAGTAAAAGTGAAAGAAACACTCTGGAATTCATTTATAAACAGATATTTTCTAAATTAAATATTCGATAAGACTGTCAACAGTGTGGAGGACAGTTCTGTTAGAGAAACCTTTCCAGATTCTGTGTTTTGCCAGTAGAATTCAAACTGGTACCGTGAAATATTTAAGTTTTGAAACAGTGTTTAAATCTATTTCTTTCACAGCTCAGCAGAAGTTAATTGAAACTCTTACTGATGTAAAATGAAGCAAAGCAAACTTTATTATTATTATATCATATTTACTGTCTTTCCAGCCTCTGAAGTTTTAGATGATATTTGGAGAAATAAGAAGGTTACGATGAAAGGTTTTTGAAAGGTGCAGAGTTAGATCAGTGCCCCAGTACCTGCTGGATTTCTGTAACAGTCAACACGACAGCCAAGCTGCTTTAAAATGAATACTGGAAAATAAGAAATCACACAGCTTCTTTGATATCATACACTAGTTACAGAAGTGAATAAAAGAATCCTTAGGGTATCTTTAATTTCTTCAGAGGCTGGAAGAAGTCCAACAAAAGCCAATCACAAAACCCACAACTTCTTTCCAGTTGGAAGTGTCTCTTCATCACTCCATTGGAGTGGTAATTTTACCTCAGGAATAGCAGATCTTTTTGGCATCTTGCACAATTTGCATATACACACATATATGTATCTATATTTATATATATGTATGTATAAAATAACCAGCTAAGGAATTTTTACTCTATGACTGAATGTTTCTAACCTTGACTTTTAAAGCACTGATTGCAACTGAGAACTCATGAATTATATCCACATCTGTCTTTGTTACCCTAGAAAACATACAACCTTTAAGTGCTTTAAGGTTGCTGAGTCCAGTCATGCAAATTTCTGCAATCCCAAATCTGATCTCTTTGCCTGTTGGAGATGGCTGTGATTCTTTGAAGATATTTTTTATCTTTTGTAGCTGAAAATTTGGCTTTTATTACATAAACACAGTTTAAAATAAAACACTTATTGTGAGGAATACAAAAGAGGAAGTTTAAGCTGAAAACAAAATTTTAACTGTAGAAAGCACATACCAGAGCTCAGCTGCAGGCAAATACGAGAAAGATAGAAGTGAACAGAGGAAAGTAGACTTTGAAATTCATAGTGTTCTTTTAATTTGAAAAATAACTTATTTTCCTACCCTGTGTCTTGTTCTATTTTTATATACAACGTAACCTTTTCTGCTTCAGGAAAACTCCCTGGGATAAGAGGACCTTTCACTGGTATGAAATCAGTGTAGTGACCTCCCTGTCTGCTTTCATTTATGCTCTAGAAAACAAGCATTTATAAAAAACATCCAGTTCTCAAGCATCCATCAAAGCATGATTTGTACGGAGAAGTAATAGTTCAACTGATCTGGATAAGGGATATAGCATCTGAGAACTTTGCTTTTTTACCTATCCTTACATATGCTGCATCTGTTTTCTCTCCAGACCTCAAAGGTCATGCCAGCAAGACACAAGACTCTCTTCAGAACGATGAATTTCCAGGAAATGAAACCATTTCTATCACAAAAATGATGATGGGCACTCTTGTACGTCAAATCAGAACAGTTCTATTTCTATGCTTTTGAGGTCGAAGGAAGTCGTCATGAAATAAAATCCTCATTGGGGAAAAAGGAAGATTAGTTTGCCCCATGTCCCTTGGCTTTGGAAATAATTCCGGTTCCTCCTAAGACTCCTCCCCCACACCACAAAAGTGTTCTGTCTGATTCCAAAGTCATCACCCTACAGCTCCTGGTGCCACGGAAATTTTCCCTACACCTTCCTGCTCTGTCCTTTTTCTGTTCCCTCCTTTCTGGTATACATTTATGTTTTTCCCTTCTAATCTGCAGGAGGGAAAATATTCTCATTTGACATATTTTTTTCCTGTGGTAGTGTCCAATTCCATTCCAGTGACAAAGGGAAATGCATTTTCTGGTTATTAACTAATCAATGAATGCTCCCTGCCAGTTAGTATAGAGCTGCTAAGGAAAATAAAAATATACATTTATATACAAAGTCATTTGGGATCAGTGCATGAAATCATTGCTTTGATTATTTTGCTCAGGAAACAAACACTGGGTAAAAACTTGCTGCTATGCTCATGATTTCCTCAGCGCTACCAGAGTCGTGGATAACTTCCAGTCCATGTAGCCCAGTCATGAAGAGTTCAATTAATTCCTTTGTGATGGGAAACTTTCGCAGAGATGATTCTAAAGCTACATTGTAGTATTAGCCTAACAGCTTAATTTCATAGCAATACAAACATTTGGAACAGAATTATGGAAAGACTTAAGAGAGTAATATTTTTGAAAGAAAAATTGAAAGGAACGAGAATTATATCTTCGATTTGTGGGGTAGAAACAACTTGACTATATAAATATGCATAAACACACACTCATTTCTGCATTAATTATTATATATACGTGCGTGTGTGTAAGTAGTTTTCAAACTTTGGATGTCACAATACGGAAGAAAGCTTCTTTCTGTCCAATTCTGCCTAACATGATTCAGAATAATGCTTTAGAGGAAAAAAAAAATATTGCCTTTTGCCTGGAATCCAAGCAGTCTGACAGAACAGAATGTCTTTCAAGTTGTTTCCTAGTGCTCCTGCAGCAACAAAATAAAAAGCTGCCCACAGATTGAATAATAACAAGATTGTGGGGGGCTTTCAGGGGACAAAGAAGTACACTGACCTCTCACGAGAACGTTTCAGCAGCTTTTCTTAATGTTAGGCCCGTAAGTGTCATATCCGAGGACTGATGCTATGCTCTGTAGCTCAGGAGTGATGAATAATTTGTCCAATAAATGTATTCCCCCTTCACCATCTAGAAATTGTCTGAAATACAATGACCTTAAATTTATTCCCTAATAAAAATTCATTGATTTCTCCAGCAACTCATTCGTGCACTGCAGATCAATTGTGTAAACTTATTAGGATTACGGTTTGCAAGTCTGACTTTGCCGGTTAATTAAGCAAATCACTTGATGTTTCTGTTCTGGTCTAAAATAGGAATCTGTAGAGAGAGGGTCAAGCTCTGTGCCTTTTCTGCCTAGTGGCTGTAAGACAGTAGATTTAGACCTTCCATAACTGTTACTAAATTTGTAGAACCAGGCTCATTCAAGACTTTAACTTAGAGGAATGCTTCAAAAGATCTTGCTTTCATGGCCTAGTTCCTCTCTTATATTGGTCCTGGAGGAAAGAGAAAGAGAAAGAAGCTGAAAGAGTCCAAATTTACTATTTTTCATTAGAAGCGAATGCTGCTGCCAATGACCTCGTCCTTGTGCCATTATTAGAGGTGAATGTTCTTGTGAGGATTTTTGCTGTTGTTTAAGTGAGGCAGTTATTGACGTTTAATATGGAGTTACAGCCCAACCGCAGGTCTCCCTGGGAAGTTACCGAACTTCTGGAGAAAATGGTAAAGTGTACTGTTAACATTAACTCCCTTCCATTTTTGGCTGCGCAGGTGATGTTGTTGGGCACAAATGAACAAGTTTATTTAATTTCCTTAAATTTTGTGGAGAACGACCTTCCTTTTTACCCTTTTTAATTAATAAATTTTCTTTTCTCCTTCGTCACTGACGATGCAATTAGTATTTCTCTTGTGTCTAACGTAACTGTGTATAAATACTACTTTTTTAAATGAAGTTGCTTTGCTTCTCCTTTTTATTTATCCTGTTTTCCCCATATCAATTGTAGTAAAATTTGAGAAACAGACAGGTGCTCATTAATGCAAAATTAGTCTCTAGTGCAGAGAAGATTTCACAGAATATTAGAATGTTGAGCCATTGATATTCATGATGGCCAAGGCCTCACTTCACGGTCTTTTGCTTTTTTAAATGTCTTATAGGATTTTGACAGAAAGCAACCTGTAAAACAATATCTCTCTAAAACACAGTATATTGATTTATCCACCGATAAAACAAAGTAACATATAGAGGTAAATATACAGTTTCGCTAACAAGCACCAATAAACTGACTTTTTTTTCATAAAACAGAGAAGGGAAGCAAACTCTCAAGGTGATTAATGTTAGTGTAGCTGATATAAATTATCACAAGGCTGACGCAAGCTCAGTGAAAATAGTGTAAATCACATTTACTGTCCTTGAGTTAAATCTAAACATCCCATTGCTGTTTGGGTCCTTCATCTTATTCATCTTCCTTAAGGTGTCTATGCACCTCTTTAAAATTTCAGCTGGATTTGTATCAGTTCCCTGTTTTATTGAAATAATGGCAATGAGACTGAATATATCTTGCAAATCATTTATGTGGGGGAAAAATCAGTTTAAAAACACAAATTTTTTGCCTTGGGCTTATGCTAAGAGCAAATTCTCAAAGATTTTTAAAAGTTATTTTGGAGATCACCATTTATATGGTAAACTTTTAGAAACTGTAGGTTGCATGCTATTGTAAGATCCAAATAGCTCAACAATGTTTTGTGGAAATAACTATATGTATTAGACCAGAATAATTTGAGTTTTTAAATAATTATCATTATTAATGCAACTGTTGTACGACATAAAGTAAAAATATTTAAATTAAGATTATTTTTAGCACGAATATGGGTAATTTTGTTTTAATAAATTGCATTATTGTTTTTAGAGATAAAGTGTTCATTAATTAGTGGAGATTCAACTTTTTTTTAATGGAATGTGAGTATTTTTGGTTGTTCTTCTAATGGGCTGTATGTCCTAAGCTCTACTTTCTCCCTTGTAGAATTTTGTGAATGTTGATATTTGTAACTTGGTCTGAATCTGTATATTTTACTCATGAGGTATTTTTATACCAGTAAACTTGTAGATAGGTACGATATAGGTACAGATGATATAGGTATGTCCAATAAATGATCCTTGACTCCATGGAGGCCAAGTTGTCACACAGTGAAAAAAACAGACCATACCTTCCCATTCAGGACAATAATTAAGAGTGGATTCCAGCTGGTTTTGTAAGAAATTTTATCATTGTTAGTTTTCTTTATCGTCTTTGTGTGTCTCAAACAGAAAGTGATACAAACAGAACTTTATGCCAAATGTCAAATGAAGGGAGAAGAGCACCAAACTCTTTTGGAACTAGAAGATGCATCTGCAGTGCTTCTTCTGGCAGGAATGATTGGTGGTGTTCAATGATTGCTTCCTATGCAAGCTTGAGCTACTGCAAATACTGGGAAAAGAAATTAAAGCTGGTGGTAAGTAAATGTTGACAGTTGTATATAAGCTCCTAAAATAAACCCTTATGTTTTGTAGACATATTGCAGCTTATGACATCAAGAATATGTGAAATACAGGAGAAAAGGGCATTTTTAATAGGTTTGCCCTGCAAAGTGCTGTTTTCAGCAGTATGAATAGCTCAGAATAATGTTAGCATTCCAGCTGTACAACTTGCCAGTCCTATCAGTAATAATAACCAATGTCTCAATGTCTCTCTAATTAAAGTAGAGCTCTACTGACAATGCAAAGACCAATAATTTCTGATTTACTTTCTATTATTGAGTTTTGTAACCTCAATTTGTAAATGATAGATTTATCCTCCACAAAACACCTTTGTTATGAAAAGCTAAATGATTTTGGGGAGATGATGGCATTTTTTGCCTTAAAACACCGCATGCCTTCTTGACTTTACCTGCAGGGAACACTTTATGTTGAGTAAGGGAAAGAAAAAAGTCTGCATTAACTAATCGGAGTTGTGATAAATCAAATACTGGACCAAGATTATTTTGTTCTGAGACTTAAGGAAAGCTTAGGAGACCAAGGGAGAACGTTATTTTAGCAGGATTCATTTTTTGCCAGGAGCATTCTTGTGAAAGGGAAGTGAGCTAGACTAATAGCAGTGCTAAATATTTGTGTACCTTCTGGACACTGCTATTCTTTATCAAGCATTTTTATTGCCCGCACAACACCTACAGAACTCTATAGGAACTTCTGAATTGACAGTGGCTTTATGGGCCCTCCATTTTGTAGATCAGAGCCCAGAAAGCCCCGAGCATCCTGGGCTGCATCCCCAGCAGGGAAGGGGGGGGATTCTGCCCCTCTGCTCTGGGGAGACCCCCCCAGTGCTGCCTCCAGCTCTGGGGCCACCAACAGCAGAAGAACATGGACCTGTTGGAGCGGCACTAGAGAAGGCCGTGGAGATGCTGGGAGGGCTGGAGCCCCTCTGCTGTGAGGACAGGCTGAGAGAGTTGGGGGGGTTCAGCCTGGAGAAGAGAAGGCTCCGGGGAGACCTTAGAGCTCCTTCCAGTCCCTCAAGGGGCTCCAGGAAAGCTGGGGAGGGACTCTTAATGAGGGAGCGGAGCCACAGGAGGAGGGGGAAGGGTTTAACGATGAAAGAGGGGAGATTGAGGTGAGATGTGGGGAAGAACTTATTTGGTGTGAGCGTGATAAGAGCCTGGCCCGGGTTGCCCAGAGAAGCTGTGGCTGCCCCATCCCTGGAGGGGTTCAAGGCCAGGTTGGAGGGAGCTTTGAGCAACCTGGTGTGGTGGGAGGTGTCCCTGCCCAGGGCAGGGTGTTGGAACTGGTTGGGTCTTTAAGGTCCCTTCCAACCCAAACCATTCTATGATCTGGATTTCTGATCATGTTTCTCAGTCCTGAATCACAGCAATATGAGCTGAAGAGACCAGGAAGGAAGGATGCCTGTATAAATCTCATTTGATTACTCAGTGGTTAATGTAGCAGGGTTCAAGAGATTCTGGTTTGTTTCTTCCCTCTGTCTGGGGATTATTTAACCGCAATTTACCTTTCCTCTGGTCTCAGAGCTGCTGTCTTTTTGGATTCGTGGGAGTTTAAGTCTTTTGGTCATTGCTGCTGAACGTGTTCTCATTCACGTAACAAAACAAAGACAAAGCCTCCTGGTCCTGGTGAATGCTTTTCCCACATCAAACCAAATCTGTTTTAAACTTGGTGATCTTGAACTTGCAGCTCTGAGCATTGCGATGTCTGAACAGAGCGGCTGGTACAGCAGCTATATATTTACATTAACGTAATTCTCATTAATGCCCAGAAGCAAGGTTAACTACCCTAACTGAAATGCTATGTAATTGCTACAACAGGGCTGCTAATTAGCCATGGGGAGGATTTTCACTAACACTCGGTATGCTTTTTAATCTTACAGGAATTTCACAATTATGAGTTCATATTTTATTGCAAGGCTATTTCTTATTATTTTACTTTTTTTGAAAGATGTTTTTTCCTTTCAAGACTAAATGAAGTAACTCTTTTTTTCTAAAGAGTGTATTTTACCATCTTTGGAATTTGAAGTCTGCCATGAGTCTTCATGTTTCACAAGGTTGCTATGAACACCTTCTTGTGACCATTATTGAAGTCACTGTTCGAAATGTCAAGTATCACATAGTAAGGAAGGCTTTGGCTAAACAATTTCTGTCTAATTTTTAACTAAAATAATTATTATTAAAGTATTGAAAGCAAAAAACCCCACTTTATTTCATAGTTCTAACCTCTAACTCATTTAAACTTAACAAAAAAAATTATCTCAATTTACCGGCTTAAATTTCAATGTTTTTCACTTCCCATACAGAGAAATATTTTGGACATCTTTATCTTTGTGTACGTAACACAGATTTTTCCTACTTTCCTTTTTGTCAGCCTTGCTTCTCAGACTGGCACTCTTGATAAAGGTTTAGGTCTTCAGCAAAAAATAAATATTCTGGTTAAAAGAAAGTGTTCGGAGCACTTTGGGATGTGCAGTAAAAAATAATACAAAATTATGAATCCTTAGCCATTTTATTTTGAAATCAGTGGTGGAATTTTTTCTCTCACTTTTTTTTTTTTTCTTGAGAAGGCAAACACATCCGTTTCTAACTGAATGCATGTAAACTCTTTGTTCAATGTGCAGGCCCCATGGCCATGTCTCATTACATGTACTTCACTTTTGGATTAAAATAAGTCTTCTCCCTTGGATAGTGCAGAAATCTGCATGATAGAGTATGTAGCTGAATTGACCTTTGAATACTTCCAAAGGGCTATGGGTCTGCCTGTAGCTTAAGGATATTTTGAAAATTTTACAGGAGATGGTAAAGAAGAAAGATTCTAATTCATCAGTTGGACAACTTATTACTTTGATGCTAGATTTGGTTCTTTAAACAATCATTTACCCTGACAAGTGAGTGAAAAAATGAGCTTATCAGAAGCTTAGAGAACCATTGTTTCTACTGCTTATAATGTCAGCAGTAGCTCATAATTTTCTTTTTAATACAGTAAATGTCTTTTTTGCAAGGTCAAATTATGTCATTCTAATTTAGTTCTGCAATTTCTTTTCCTCTTCTTCCTCCTTGAAAGAATTTAAAAAAAAAAAAATGTTTTCTTTCTTTTTTTTTTTTTCTCTTTTTTTTTTTTCATGTTTCTACAGGAAGCTTGGTTGAGCTAATATTGCAACATCATTTTAAGCCAGGTTTTTGTCAGTGACTGATTTTGAAATTTTTCTATATAAACTACAAATTGATTTAGAGGGCTTTGGGCAGTAATAAACTAAAGTTCGGAAGCTATAAAGTGAGACAGAAGCTATAAAGTGAGGCAGAAGCTATTAGCTTGGAAAACTATGCAAATGAAGTTATATAATGCTAGTACGGAAATAACTAGGATTTGCAAATGAACAAAAGACAGAGGAATGCATTTTCAAAAAAGAAGAAGTTGACATTGACTGTATTTTTGGAGGTAAGAGTACTAATAACTTGGGAATCTGGTCTTTGTTTGGATATACTCTGTTTTTAACAACTGTTACTCTAAATGTTCAAACTTGATCCGCCTGAGCCTGGCTTTTGGTATTGATTACACTTCAACCTTTGAGACTCATGTTGTGGGCTGGAACAAGGATACCAGAGGAAATAACTGTGTAAAATCTGCTCTGTGGTCTGAGGACGTTGATCCTATCTACTTGAAACGAGATTGTAGAGAGGTGGGGGTTGGTCTCTTCTCCTAAGGAACAGGCAACAGGACAAGAGGAAACAGCCTCAAGTTGCACCAGGGAGGTTTAGGATGGATATTGGGAAAAATTTCTTCACAGAAAGGGTTTTCAAGCCTTGGAATAGGCTGCCCAGGGCAGTGGTGGAGTCACCATCCTTGGAGGTATTTAAAAGATGTGTGGACATGGTGCGGAGGGACATGGATTAGTGGTAGGTTTGTCAGCGTTGGGTTGATGGTTGGACTTGATGATCTGAAAGATCCCTTCCAACCTAGACAATTTTATGACTCTGTGACAGGACATCCAGAACAAGAGGGAGTCCACCAGTACTGGGCAGTGTGCCTGCTGGAGCCTTGTTCAGGGAAGCAAGGACATGGAGTGGGAGATTAGAGGAGGAGGGAAGATTCATTGCATCTTTCCGATTGCCATGAAATTTTGGGGCCCATTGAGACATAGGTCCTTGATAGTTAAACTCATATTCCCATTCCTCTCTTCTCTCTTTGCTCCCAGAGTTATTATACCTGATTGGTATATTTCTCTGTGTTGTGCAGAAGGGTGATACAGAAAGGACTTATACTAGTGCATGGATGTGTAATTAATAATGGATTTGTGAAAAGAAAAAAAAAAAGCACATATTTTGCTTTTGTTCACACAATGTACAAGAGAGGAAATTCAGACTGGAATGCTCACTTTTGTGTGTTTTGCAGAGCACAGTTATGGGATCATTGTTCCAAATACCAAAACTTTTATAGATCAGCACATATGTTATCCAGGGAAACCTTGTATCTTCTAAATAAGTTAAGTGTTATCTCTAATAAGGTTTAGAAGATTTTATGAATGATAAACCTGGAGGCCACATGAAGAAAAATAAATTTTTCAGAATAATATAGCAGCTCTGTGCAGATGTTTACTGGGGGAAGGTAGGGTAAGGGGGGATTGTGTGGGAGGCATCTGTCAGGGAAAACAAAGACTTCCCATGAGAGCAAGATCTACTTAACTGCAACACAATGTCTTTGTGTAGAGGAAGTTACTAGTTAATACTAAACTCAGAATATCGCTAGATTAATATCAAATTAATTAAAAATCTATAATTTATACAATCTAAACTAATGTTTGCCTGGTGAACACAGATTTAGTTCAAACACTTCCTTGTAATCCTTCGGTAATCTTACACTGTCTATTATACAGTTTTATATGTAAAAGGGCTTTGGTGGGATTTTTGCTTTGATTTAAAGCCTAAATGAGTACATGAAATATACCTTCAGCAACGAGGTCCCCACCAGTCTCTGAGGTGCTGCCTATATTAGCCAGAAAACTGACCTGTACAGCGAATGCTTGTCAACATAGACTTAATACATTTAAATGCCTTCACGGAATCTGTCTGTAGAGTATTTGGATTGTTCTAAACGTTGAAGACACCTCACAAAAGTAATACTACTTCACTATTTCTCATAAATGGGAGGCTTTTTAAAGATTTATGTCATCAATGCATCACTAGGAGTCATCCTTTGTCTCCAGCCTGGCAGCAAAACAGTTAGATGTAAAGTAAAAGTGGCCATAGGTCAGACAGAATATAAGGTATAGGTAAAGAGGGAGCTTGCAAATAAATTATTATTAATAACCATCCTGAGAGACATCTCCCAGATTTTTATTAGAGCAGAAGCAAGGATGGGAACAGTGAACGCAGGCTTTGGGCGGAAAATAAATCTAGTTATTGGGCATGGGGTCTTCTTTTTACTTGTAATCTCAGCAGCTGCTGAGAGGGTGTTTTGATCTATTGATTTTCGAAGCAAAAATAATACCTGTCTTGTCACATGTGTAGTGGATTGTTCAACATGTGTGTGATCAACATTCTGGATGAGTGCATTTTCTAGCCACCACTTCTCACCCAGGAAGATATATATTTTCTGGACTGCCCCCGTCTGAGAAGCTGGTATGTGAATACTTTGCCTGCGATTATTCGTGAAAAGCCTGACAGGAATATTTGCAATGTTGTTCCAACGGCTGCCAAGAAAAATTGGTGCTAATGCTTGGCTTGCTTGACTCTTGGCATACAGTGGTGACAACAAAGTTTGTCTACCTGGGCCACATCCAGGAAGCCTCCAAATGTGCTCTGGGATTGAAATAAATTCAATAATCAACTAATTTGTCCTACACACCCGTTAAGGTGTTCTTCCAGTGCAGTAGTAGGCAATGATTGTTCCATGCTTTGCGAGTAGTCCGGCAAAAGCAAGCAGCGAACTAGAACTTTTGCCTTCTGTGGTGTCGTAACTGCTGCGAGTTAACACTCCTCATTAGTTCCCCAAGTGCCAGTTTCATTGTCATTCTGTTTATTTAACATCCCTGCTAGTTACAACAGCACTAAGGTGTTGAGCTAACAGAAAAATGAAAAAACTATGAGTTGAATAAATCTTTAAAGTTCTCAAGGCAAGTATATTTTCTGAAATTAGAACAGCAAGCTTTATATTTAGTGGCACTTACTTGCCTAAAGCAAAAATCCCAGCTCCAATTTTTAATATTGTTGAGAATTTAGCTTAAGGACTGGAAGCACATCTAGAAATTTGAAGTGAATGAGTAACAAGGGATTCAACATGTAGGTGAAGGAATTTTGCATTATTTTACTAATGTGTTCAAGCAAATTTTTTTTCCAAAGGATTTCACTGTTTATGATGGGAAATTCTGTGCAAAGCAGGGAAAAAAAAAATAAGGATTTTAAACCATTACATTAGAAAGGTTCTACAGTGGGAGAGAAATCTAAGAACTCAGGCTAAATAGGTAATATTAAAGGACTGCATTAATCTAAAATAAGATTTAAAAAAAAAATAAAAAGGAGGACTATGTTGGGAAGCAGTGTTTGAGGAACAGCTCTCTTGAACTTTGACTACAATTCCATCTATCTTTTGGTCCTCATTTGTCAGTTCTTTTATCATCAGTACTTGTCTCTCCCTACATTTCTCCCTCCATCATTGATGTGAGATCAGATCACTGGTCAGTCAAAATTATATATTTTTTTAGATTTTTAGAGTGGTTTTAAAACTGAATGTTTGCGGGTAGCAGTAGCACATGCCAAAGCAGAAGAATGAAGCCAAACATTAAATTAGTGTTAGAAAGAGAAGTTTCTGATATGCAAGGAAGGCTAATTAATATATAGGAAATATTTTCTCTGAAGCTTGCATCAAAATTACAGGAAAACAAATAATGTAAATATGAAAAGGATTTTTAGTATTTTGCTGCACCATGTTCAAAACCTTCTTTGTTTTGAAAGATCTCTTTCCTTTTCCTCTTACATGAAACTTCTGTGTCATCTCACTTAGGCACTCATATTCATATATACATAATTTGATAAGTTATATTGGAGAAGTAACTTTAGACTTTAAAATTCCTTTTTATTTTCATATAGTAATCCTCCTGTGAATGTCAATGATGAATGTATTTTGATTCTATATATTTTTTCCTTAAATCTCAAGAAATCAACTTTATATTGGGAATTTTAACATGACTTTTTCAGTTTATATGAATTGTTTTCATATACAAGCTGTAATACCATATTGAAGTGCTAAATGTTTATTATTAAATTTTGGTAAGTATCTCTGAACTATAAAAAAAAAGGTCAGGCACTTGTAAACTGTATGAAAAATGTAAAACTTATTACTTTTTTATTTAATTGACTGGAAAAACTATCAACCATAATACCAGTTGAGAGGGTTTGAAGATTACATGGCCTTTACATATATAAAATTCTCCCTTTATATAAAAATAGGAGAATGCATTTCTAGGCCATTAATTCTGAAGGTAATTGCAAGTAAACAATAAAAATACCGATTAATAGGCATCTTATTTTTAAACTCAGACAAAACCTTCAGGATAAAATCAATATCACTGTTGTTATACTTCACTTCATTAGAAAATTACATATGTGCTGCTTTGCTCTGTTGTGACTTACTCTTCTCCTTCAGCTTCCTAGTGAAATGAATGGTATTTTTCTATTTCATAGAATAATCTCTGCAGTAGAAAATTGCTGTTTAAATTCACTCTTCCTCTTACATAGCATTATTTGACAAAGATGTAGTATGTAATGGGTCATTATGTACTTTAAAGGACAATCTGCAATTTGCAATAAAAATTATCTCGTGAGAAGGAAAAGAGAAAAAAAGATCGATGTGCATAATATTCACACAGGTTTTGTGCTCTGTTTTAGCTTTGGAAATAGGAAAAAAGGGTTAGTGTGTGGTCAAGTTTCCTGAAAAATCTATTTCCAGTCTATGACTTTCCAATGATATGCATGACATTTAATATCGTAATTGTTCAGAAAATCTTCTAAGAGAGAAAC
Organism: Arenaria interpres; assembly: GCA_013399435.1. Lineage (NCBI taxonomy): Eukaryota > Metazoa > Chordata > Aves > Charadriiformes > Scolopacidae > Arenaria > Arenaria interpres. Next base: position 20,636 of record VXAK01002351.1, read on the forward strand.
TATTTTAAAATTGCCCACAACTTATTTCTCCTTGAAGGATTCCAGAGGCATTAAAATTGCACAATTGATGGGAAAAATTAGAGAGGTAGATGCCCGAGATAACTTTTTTAACTGGACTTGTAATACTGTATTCAGAGAATTGTTGGTATTCGTATATTTTGTTCNAAGATAACTTTTTTAATTGGACTTTTAAATTTTTGATTGAACTTGTAATACTGTCTTCAGAGAACTGTTGGTATTCGTATATTTTGTTCGACACACAGCATCCTAGATGTTCCTTTACTATTATGGCACAAACATACTGTATCTGATAGAATGCTGCATAGCTGTTTGGTGTGTGGCCGTTTCTTGAAACATTAGACTTAATGCTCATCCACCTAAGGTAACAAATACTTTATTGGTTTTGGTATCTGTATGTGTACTTCTTGTATTTACTTTGTTTTCTCTGAGATTTGTGGATGTTTGGCAGCCTGATCTGAATAAAATTTAAATGCACAGCAACTGGGCAGCTCAGGAACAGTAATTATGATGTTTGCTGAAAAAAATATAACTTTTTCTGAGCCTGCCTGTATCACATTCAGTGTTCAGACTGCTACATATACGGATGCTTCAAAAATTACTGTAGCATGTCAGTAGTTATTGACAAACCCAGAGAAATCTGTAAGATCCTTGAGAATGGGGCTTCTCTCAATCCATCCTCCGCCTAGCCTGGATTTGTGCCTGGGATTGCCCTGACCCAGGTGCAGGACCCTACACTTGGCCTGGTTGAACTTCATGAGGCTGGCATGGTCCTTCTGGGTGGCATCTCTTCCCTCCAGCATGTTGACCGCACCACACAGCTTCGTGTTGTTGACAGACTTTCTGAGAGTGCGCTCAATCCCAATGTTCATGTCACCAACAAAGATGTTAAACAACGGTGGTCACGGTACTGACCCCTGAGGAACACCACTCGTCACTGGTTTCCACTTGGACATCGAGCTGTTGACCACAACCCTTTGAGTGCCGCCATCCAGCCAGTTTCTGATCCACCAAGTGGTCCATCCATCAAATACATGTTGTTCCAATTTAGAGACTGGGATGTCATGCAGGATGTGCTGGCTGGGTCCCATCTGTCCCAGGTAAGCTAAATGACATGTGGTGTTCTGGTTCTGTCACGTCAGTTCCAGAGAATCTTGAGATTAATTCCACATTAAACTTCACAGACTTTTTCCAGAGCTGCTGTTTGTGTTTGGCCGCACATTAAGGAAATTATCTCTTAGACTGCGATTGAATCACTTTCTTAATTCTCACATTTCTTAGCTTTTTTCACAACTAGAATTTATTACTGCTAGTGCTGGTAATCTACCTTAATCTCTCTAAGAAATCGATTTATCATAGAATGGTTAGAGTTGGAAAGGACCTTATAGATCATCTAGTTCCAACTTCCCTGCTATGGGTATGCTGAGTTTTCTGTACCTTAGTTCTGTATCACAATAGCTTGTGAGAATATTATTTACTATCACTAAATTTAAGAAAACAAAATTTTCACCTCTGATTTCACCTTAAAAGCATCAACTAAGAAGTATCAAATACATAGTGGGCATTTGAAATATGGAAAAAATGAGCACCATTTTGCAGAAGAATTTAGAGCAGCATATGAATCTTGCATGAATTTCCACCTCTATGTTCTTGAAGATGAAAACAAAGCCTGATATTGTGATTGTTCCCAATTACATCTGTGAGTAGGTGCTGCAGCACACGCAGCCGATGTGTGAAATAACTTGCCATAGAATTCAGAGTTGATAACCGTTTCTAGAAGCCTGTATCTTTGAAACTGTTATTCATCTGCATATCCCTGTGTATGACACTGCAGACCTCTACTAAACCTGTACTGGAAGGGCCCCTGCCCAAATCCACGGTCTTTGTTGAAGGAATTCTTTTTGCTTGCAGAACATTTTACCTCCGAATTGCATAAAATTACCCAGTAAAAACCAACTCTACTTATAGAATTTGTAAAAACCACATGACAGATAATTGTTACACCAACAAAAGCCTGTGCCAAGTTAATTATACCTGCAAGCAGGAAAGATAGGCCAATGGCTTTATTCTACCCAGAACATACTTTATTTTTGTTTGTAAATAGATTTGTAGAAACATAACTGATCGCTTACCTTATTTTTTATTCTCTCTCAATATGGTTTAAAGGTGGGATACTACAGGTATTTTTTCCCTAAATTTTCTTTCTAGAAGGATATTTGCTGAATTTAGAACACACAGAACTGCAGGAGGGTGCTGAAATATTGCTAAGATAGTTTTATTTGGTGGGAAGTTAAAAGCAGCGTAAATAATCTAAGGAGGTAGACATAAGAAATCCAAAAGCCTGAGGCAGTGCCTTGAGGTGAATGTCTCTGTGGGCCAGAAACAAATGAAGTCTACTGATACTTTGCTGAAAGCTGGCATTTCCCTGACTCCACGAGTGCTTTGGAGTTCTCTTCAAAGTTTTATAGTTATTCAATACAATTAGGGGTTCATGCAAGTTCTCTGTCATCCAAAGGAAAGAGTTAATGGTTGTAAATGTCTATTTTGAACTCCCTCCAGTACAACAGCACTTGAAAAGAGCTCATGTAGTACAATGAGTAAAACAGAAGGAAAAAAGCCAGTTTTCAAGTGGGACTTTGTTATGTTAAAAATATAAACCAAGACTGGCTCATACCTGAACACCACAAATTTCTTGGCACGTTTCTCAGTTTTATATGAATTATGATGCATTTCTCTTCCTTACAAGGAATGTGTCCTCTTGCTTCATCCCTATGTACTAACACGGTGGTTCGTGTCATTTCTGAAGTTGACTCATTCTTCTTTGATGGATATTAAATTTGATGCAGCTAAGCATGCATCTATATTTAGATGATGCTGTAAAAAATTAACACCCCCTTCCCTCTGAATGTAAGACACCATATATGTTCCAAGAAGATGTGCAAGTCAGTGCTGTTCACAAAGGACTGAAGACCCATACAATGTATAATTGTCATATAACCTAGCGGTATTTTTATCTGTCACAATGAACTGTGCAGGTCATAATTGGAGCTCTCAGTTTAAACTCTCCAATGGCTTCAATTCTGGCTTCAGCACTATTGTTCAGATCCATCTTTCAAAAGTATAAGCTCTACCTAATAAGGAGGTTTGATGACTCTTCCCGTCATCACAATGTGAGGGTACTTACCTGATTTTTCTCTATTCTATCCAGGTATTCTTCAGCACAAAATATGCTGAACAAGTGTATTTCTCAGTTCAGAATTCTACAGTCATTCTTCTGAAGACAATCTTCTCTGATGCCTGAATCAATTTTCCTCTTTGTAGATTTTTCTGTTCACATGAATAAGTATTTTTTATCTGAATATTGTTTCAACCTCAGCAGAAAAACTGCTGCCTAGTGCTACTAAAAATGTGAGGCCAGGGTTAACTGATGTGATAGAAAGTTGAAAAGAGAAAGGTTTTAACTTGCTTGGGCTGAGAGGATGTAGAAATTAAGAGTTACACTTGCTCATGCAGCTCTCTAACAAGCTGAATACTCTAACTGGGCAAAAATTACCTTTTTCTGCTTCTAAGTATATAAAAAAATCAAGTATATTTTTATATGCTCCCAAAATGTGCTTGGGAATAGTAGACTGTATTCATCTCTGCCTTACGTGTCTGAAATCTGCCTAACTGTAGTATACAAGAATTCAAGAATATCTATGAAGATATTAAACTTCTGTCCAGAAAACAGGAGGTTTCCAGAATTGTGTCTGTCATCTATTAATAGGACTGTAGAAGAGACGGAAACCTGCATGTGTCAGGGCTCAAAGAAGTTACATTTGGGAATTAATAGTTGGTGACAGGTTAATCCACTTCTGGATTTTGTGTGTGCTTCTGAAACACCTCTAAGCAGACACAGATGGACACAAGATTAAAGATATTTTATACTGATTTTCTGATTTGACCTTTATGTTTTGTGTTCTTGATGTGGCTTGATATTAATGTTTGGGGTTTGGATTTAAGAGGGCGTGAATGTGTCGTGAATATCCATCATGAATTCTGAAGTAACTATAAAATGGCAAATGGTGTAGAGAGAGATTTACTCCTCCAGGTAATCTCAAGTGCCCCTGACTGCTTACAACTGCACAAAGTCACCTGCAGTGTTTTATGCACAGCTCCCTTCCGTGCAGATCCTGTGTAAGGCACCAGCAGAGGAACTGTGTGTCTCAACCTTCAGCGTCCATTCCGGGGCGAGAGGTGGGGAGAAAATAAGGGGTCCCAGCTCCCACGGTCTACATTCCATCCAGCAGGAGGAGAACTGACGGACATTACTGGTTGGGATTTGTGATCAAAATATACTTGTGTCTATGGGCATGTGGAAGGTTGGCTTCTGAGTTCCTGAAATCCTTCTTTTTCATAGACAAACAGATAAATATGTTGAAAGAAACACCACCACCCCCCCAAAAAAATCCACCATGCTTTCTACCTAATTATGTAGTTAATTCCAAAATATCACCAGAAGCATTGTGTGCGGATTAAAAATGTCATCATAGAGAAACACAACCACATACCTTGCTCTGTATAAAAAGCTTTAGAGTAAGCCTTGACAGTGTGAAGGGACTATAGTTTCCGAATATGTTGATAGGACAGCTTTGAAAAAAAAAAATCCTTTGTGTTCCACCTTACATTTTTTGCAGATTTTATAGAGATCAGTCTTACTACCAATTAATTATGACCATGTGACTCAATTTTTGGGAACAGTGTCAAGATGGAAACCACTTAGGAAGAAGAAACATGCAGATGTTTGACAAGATACTAAGTAATGTCAAGATATGCTCGTGTTCATTGAGAGCTTAGGGTTCGGAAAAAAGTTAATGGGAAAAAAATGTGTAACGGGCTACACTACATTGTGTAGCACATATTGCTCTTGCTGTGCTTCATAAAGTATTTAAGTTTAAGACAGTGCCATTTATCATGGGCGTTTTCCTCAGATGAACAGAAAAAAATTGGAATTACTTTGAACAGATACAATTTGCCCCTCACTACAGGAAGGACATTGAGGTGCTGGAGCGTGTCCAGAGGAGAACCACCAAGCTGGTGAAGGGTCTAGAGAACAAGTCATACGAGGAGAGGCTGAGGGAACTGGGCATGTTTAGTTTGGAGAAGAGGAGGCTTCTGCCCAGGGAGGTGGTGGAGTCACCATCCCTGGAGGTATTTAAGAAACCTATAGACATGGCTCTTCAGGGCATGCTCTAGTGCCCAAGATTATTGGTTTGTGGGAGGGTGTCATGTAGTGGGGTGTTGTGTTTTTTGTTTTGTTGTTTTTGTTTTGTTGGGGTTTTTTTGGGGTGTTTTGTTTTTTGGTTTTTTTGAGGTTGGACTCGATGATCTCAGAGGTCCCTTCCAAGCATGGTGATTCTGTGATTCTGTGAACTTCTTTGGAACCTTAAATATAATACTTGCATATTGATTTTACTTGGGCTAAAATACCCTATTTTTCATCATGGTCTGAGACGTATTTTTTGTAGTTCTACAGCTTTTAGACTGGAGCTGGCTTGTGTCTGGCTGACATGGACTACGGCAATTTAATTGTGGCTGCTTTTAAATACACTAGAACTTGGATTTTAACGTAAAACTTAGTTTGGGAAAAGGATATTGCTTTGACTTAATTTCTTTCTTTTTATCCTTTTTGTACAAATATCATAGAAGAATAAATGTAGTGCCATCACACTGATGCTGCATCTAAATTTGATCATGTTTTTCAGGAAATGTCTCAATTGCCCTCAACAACCATACTGCTTGTGTGATGATGTTCTGGCTGCAGAAAAATGCCAATGGAAGTTGAAGTTAAAATATTATTGCATCACTGATTTTACTTACCCTCAAAGTCTCTGGTATGGTAAGTACACTGCTTATTAACCCAAAAACCTTACCACTTGAGGGTATTACTGCATATATTTTCTCTGTTATATGCCATTATTCTCCTTAAAAATTAACCTGACCCTATTTTTTCATGTCAAAAGGATTGACACTGACTGTTTACTAAGTATTCACAGCATCACTGAATATTCTGAACAGGTGCTCATCACTCTAATTTCTGAGATGCAGGAGAATCTTGCCTTCAATTACAGTGGGAATATTCAGAGTGGAGTCCATTTCTTACGTGTCATTATTTACAGGGAATTGCTACTACTGGTATCAATTTATCTTGGCAATGCTTTGATTCTTTGGAGTATTTTAAAAGCCACTGCCACAGCCTAGAGACTTTGAAAAATAGCCAGTATTGAAGAAAACTACTCACATGAGCATCTAAAACAACCTTTCCCAAAACTCCTCGAAAAAAAAGAAACCAAAAAACTCCACACCTTGAGTGCTTTAATGGGCTGTAATACAGCCACAGAGGCTGTCAAAGAGGGATCTCAATTTTTAACCATTTTTTTTTTCCAAAATTGCCTCTAATCACTTGCATCTTTTTAGCTATTACATATTTATTAAAAGAATAACAGAGAAAGTAATTTAGGATGAGCATGTGGGGTAGTAAGCAAGCTCCCTTGATCCGGCTTTAGGAAAAAAAATCACTTTAGAAAACATGACTATGCTGCTTACAGTGGAAATCTTGCATTTGGGCAACCGCTTATCTCAGTCCCTGACACAGATCTTGGCAACAGGGAGGTGAGTTATACAAGACTGTGAAGAAAACAACTCTTTACTTTTGGAGCGTTATTTGTTAGTGTTGACTTTCCATGTGAGCTCCACTGGGGTGTGGGAATGAGAATTGTGGTTTATGGAGGCAGGAAGGACAGAAACCTGAAAGTTTCATTAAAGGTTCTAGACTGTAAATCCTTCAGCTGAGACAGCATTAACTCCAAGTGGGATTAGATCCCCGCAAATAAATCTTTCATCCTCTCTCACACTGAATGTTGAAGTGTTCTCCTTAGTTTAGCAATGACTGCAGAAAAGCTCTGTGGTTGAGGCATCACTTATAATTGGGCAATTCATGCTTTCTAAAACACACTGGAATTAATCAAATGTGCTCTGCTGCCCTTGGGGACAGGGATGTCTGTTCAGTAATAGTGTATTTCCATAAGGTCTTTAATCTGTGTTAACAACTAATGGGACTAAGAAACTAAGCAATTCGCTGATTCAATTTCACATTAAACCATAGTTAGAATGAAGGATTTAAAGAAAAATGTTATGATAATATAATACGTAAAAAAACTGCTAGTATCCAATTTTTGTAAGCTAGTTTCTGTCAATGAATGCGGTTCAGGGGGAGGAGCACAGGTCACCTGAGATGCCAAGTCAGTTGAGAAATTGTGCCTATGCTGATGATTCAGATGGATTATATAGTACTGCTTCATCCAAACAGGTCACTGCAAACTTGAGAACTCCCTGGCTCTGCTTTTGATTAGATGGCAGCTAAGGAACGTAGGCCAAGGTAGGACTAAGATCTCAAAATTAATATTTAGATTCAAAATAAGCATTCCAGTTTCAGCAGTGAAATAGGGAATAAAAGATGGAAATCGAGGGGCTCATTTTAAGGATATCCAGAAAAAAACAGAAAACCAGGAAAGAAAAGACAGGCAGAGGAGAACAAGTGGTTAGAGGAGGAAAAAAACAAACAAAACCAAACTTCTCTCATATAGTTCCCACATAATTGACTTATTATGAAAATTGCTCAGGTGTAATATCTGTCAGTGTAATAAATTTCTAGATAGAAAATTTCTGGTTAAGAGAATATTAACATCATGCCAATCTCATTTCCATGTGTCTTATTACTTCAAATACCGTGACAAATTCACTCATTAACTTCCCTGCTCTTTAGCAAATTCTCCATTGGCAAAGTATTTACTGGGAGCGCGCCAAGTTCTCTAAGGACTGTCTTCAAATGAGTAATTTGGCTTCATGCTGTGTTATGTAGAATTATTGAATTAGCAGAAAATCAATCTTAATCTAGGTCGGATATGAAATATTATGTTTGATCATGACTATATGCAATGGGTACTAGGATTACATCCAGGAACTGAAAAAGGATTATGGAATGGCTGAATATTTTGAATAGTGAGGCAAGGAAGGGCCAAGAATGGGAGTGGTGTAAATGACTGTTTTCTTGATTTGTGTGTGTGTGATTATCTTGAGGTAAAATGTACTTATGCAACCTTAATTCTAAAATTGACATGTTCTCTGTATAGAATATAGCATTAGTTGCACAGAATGCGTAGAAGTTTTAGTTTGCTTGTGAATTAATTTACATAACAAACCAAGCTAATCTAATCAGAAACTTTGATTAGATTATTTAACCTCTTGGCTACTGTGCCACTGGTCATCTTAGGACTCAACTTTATGATTTGCAGTTTTGCAAAGCCTTGTCTTTCTCAGGGTTGTCTTTGTGTTGCAGTAAATGAAATATTTTGAAGGAATCTGCTAAAATCATTGCTCTTTGCTGCCTGTTCCTCTTAGCCCTGGATTTATATTCAAAATTACTTAGAGGTAATTTACAAATAAAGTGGTAATGCTGGGCTAAATTAATCCTCAGTGTCATATAAATTCTTTACCAGAGGTGTATTAAATATGGATTTTTCATGCAGTGTATTTTTAAAAGAGATTACAGAAGCTTGTGTATCATCTGGAATAAGAAAAGAGATATTTTGGGTACCTATTTGTCCCCAGATTCAAGCTTTAATCTGTGTTTTAATTTCTAGAAAACAAACCAACAAAGCATAAAGAACTATTCCCCTTAATGCCTGTCCAAATACTAATTTTTTACTGTATTAAGACATTGGCTTGGTTGCAAAGGATTTGGGGAATCAGTGCCAGGCCAGAAGCCAACTCTTCACAGAAGTGGTATTTCAGCTGAGTATCACCTGTGACGATGTGCCCCGTTATCAATGACACTGGTGTTTTACAAAACGTAGAAGTAAAAATAAAATAACAAAGGGATTATGACAAATGACATGCCTCTCTGGATTCCATGTATTATCCTGGTGTTTACTTTGCAGCTAATAGTTACAGTATCTGGTAAAAAAAAAAGATTAATATTAGGGAAAACGTTGAAACAATTAACTTTACAGAAACCCGCTTTTTATCTAAGTAATCTGTTTACAGCAGTGCAATAACTGAGAAGCAGAAACAAGTATTTTGGATGTGAGAGGTTGTTAATATCCAAGATTAGCTTTGCTGTTGAAAAAAATATGTGATGTCAAATTACTTGCTGAGAGTCAGTTCTCATAGATAATTGCTGCAAAATTCTTTGCAACGGTTCATGATGCATAATATGTAGATACCTAAATATACCTAGTAATCTAATTTGCAGTTTAAGGTGGCTTGTATAAGAAGACGTAAATTTTGAGAAATGGGATTGGAGGAAATCAAAATGGTACATACATAAACAAGTGAGACAACTGGAAATGTGCCGGTGATACAAATGATGAAGTTGTTGGGACCAGTATGAAGTACTGGGAGTCTGGAAAGGGAACATGGTACTTAGGAGGATGTTAAAGTGTGGGTTTAACTTAAAACCATACATTTTGAAACTGTGAAATAAAAGTTCCAATAGAAGTTTCCACTTCTCCAGGTGGCTGAGAAAGCAGGTCTGGGCGTTCCTCATACCAAAGAGCAGGATTCTGACAGGCAGCAAAGAGGGTAAGAAAGCACTATGCGGCCCTTTTTTTTGGACAGAAATGTGTGGGGCTGAAAAGGGAGAGGAAAGAAGTTTCCATATTTCCCCCATCCAGGGGCTTTACAAGCTACTTAACCCTGTAGCACCCTGGAGAGACCTCATTTTCACAGCTCATTGTAAACTGGTGGTGGATTAATGATCTCCCCTGGAAACATGGAATTTTCCTGTAAGACTTTTTGATCACCCTTAACTTTATCTATTGCACTTCAAAGGAGCTCACTCACTGTTTTTGACCTTTAAAAATATCTTATCGTGGCCAAGTGTTGGGAGTTCTTTGGCTTTCCAACAGCTTTGTAGGTATTTCTCAAGAAGTGATAAAACTTTGCTCTTAAGACCTACTTCTGACCGTTTTAATAGAACAAACCTAAGAGGTAACTCGATAATGAATGCTTTTTATTAGGGAAATATGCTGTATACTACAGAGACAGTGTCCTAAATGTGAGGTATAAATTAGGCACAAATTTTAACAGTGAGGGAGATTAGTCACTGGAGAAACAACAAAAGGAAATGAAGATTTTTCTGTCTTTTGTTAACAAGGGAAGACGACTCTCTGGCTTTTCAAAGATGCATTTCAGCCAAACAAAAGCTATTTGGATCAATACTGAGATAACTGGTGGAAAGTTGATACCCTGAGTCATACAAAAACCGGGGCTAGATTGAATGCTCCTATCAGTGCTATGAATAATGTATACAAGTATCAGGAAGTTTTTGCCCATGGCTTGCATACATTTCCTCTTTCATAATCATCTTTCATTGTGCTACAGCAGAACTACTTTTGTCATATTGAGTAGTACTTCTCTTACTATCAGAAGTACCAGAAGTTATCTTTACTTTTCAGTTAAAATTATTTTTCTTTGGAAAAATGCCGTTTCAGTATTTGGGGACACTTTCAAGTTAGAAAAAATTCAAAAAACTTCAGTAAGTAAAGACTTTGGGGTTTGGTACTTTTTAATGAAATAAACCTGATTGGTTTTTATTGTTTTTTTTCCTTATTTTTTAAGTGTTAGAAAGGCATTTTATATCTATTCCTATTTTACGTAGTGCTCAACTCTGAATGCTGCCCGTTATCATATCTGCTGCATTCTCGGAATCTACAGGTGTATTATTAGTTAAATACAAATCGATATTGTAATTTGATCGTATCTTGACATCCTAACTTCCCAAAGTAAGACAACATCTAGAATTGCAGTTTTCATTTCTTAAGGGACTTTTCCTACCTGTCTAATTCCTCTGAAGAAAAACTTTAAAATACAAACCAAGCTGGTGCAGGCTGGGCATTTCCGTTCTGTGAGACCTAGACCTTTTTAAACATTTATTATTCTGACCCCTTTCACAGGGAGTTAGAGATATCAGAGTGTTCCCTCCAACTTAAGCTGTGATTTTTAGCTTTTCCAACTGTCTGTGCTGCAGAGAGAAGAATCTAATGTTCTTAGTTCATAGAATGAATAAATCCTTAGTTTATACAGGCCACAAGAGATCCAGCTAAGCCTGAGAATTAAGATTTTCGGTCTTCCTGCTGCAGAGCTGAAGCCAAAGCCCTGACTAGAGAGTGAACCTCCAGGACTGCCTGGAAATCAGTATATAGGCCTCATTTAGGAGAATAAATATGAGAACTGTAATTAGCCCATCAGGCACATTAGCTGAAAAAAAGAGAGTAGCTTAATGAAAATTCACCAAAAGCAATATTTGTGAAAACACCTCAGCATTTATGTGTTTTCCCATATCTCTGTATTTGATCAGAAAATTCTGGCCTCCTAATACTTTCAGATATGTATTCCGAGTTTCTATGGGACTCATGCCCTATTTCTTATTCATATCAATCCTAAACTACTTTCAGCATTTGAAATAGGGCAGGTTCTGTTTGAGTGCAAGAGGATTAGATACACACAGACAAAACCACAATTACACCCACACAAATACATATACATACATGTGTACACATACACATATATGTAAAACATTTGCAAATATAAGGAAGAATAAAACCGCAAAGCTAAAGCTAGGAGGATATGGGAGTGTAAAAATAAGCTACAGGTAAAGGTATGTTCACAGGTTTGATCTGAATTTAATGTAAAAAGAGAATTGAGACCAGTGAATGCACTTAAGACAAGAGCATATTTGCATATGTATCTTGTCTCTAGCATACAGGCTGAAGTAGAGAAATTCTTATGGCTGAGAAAGCTGACTTCTGGACCATCAGCTGGCATTTTGATATTGCACTGTTTTTAAAACCTCAGTCTTGTTCAGAATGAGTTTTTTGGTTTTTTGTTTTGTTTTACCTTTTTGCTTTTTTGAAGATTGAGGGAATAAATAAAAAGTAAAGGTTGGATAATTTAAAAATGATTAAGTCTTTCAGGGTAAAGAATTAAATTCTCAGAGAAACCATAGTACTCAAATCTAGACAAGACATACAATTCCAATGATGTGGATACGAAGTACCTACAGCTAGTTATGTTATTACATTAACATTTGCCAGGGGAATGTAAAAACAGTGGTAATAACAAGAATAAATTACAGGGTATTCCATCTCATCTGCCCCATGCTCAGTATAAAAGCTGAGGGATCGAAGGGCCAGCTCTCTTTTCAATGCTGACGTCCAAGGAAGACCCTGTTCATTCATCTGCCTTTGCCCCCGATCTGTGTGTTTCTGAATCCAGATCCTGAATCCAGTTCCCATGTATCGCTGAATCCAGTCTGGGATTTTCCCTGTGCCTGTCTGTGGAGCGATTGTCATCCCAGGTGCTGGGATTGACCCTGGTGTTGCACATATTTCATTATTTTCTTTTATTTTATTAATATTTCATTAAAGTAGTTTACTTTTTTCCCTGAACTCATAACTCACTCTCTCTTTCTCTCCCTCCTCTTCTTGGAGAGAGAGGTGGAGGAGAGCATCTATTGTTCATCCCAGTAGCCAGTCTAGCCCAACCCATGACATATTTATTGTTGCCCAATGTGGGCCTTGAATGTGGCTTGACCAGACCTCTGATTGATTGCCCAAGGAGTTACATCTAGAAGAGTAGCTAAGCAAGGTGGGTAGGCTCCATTGTTCTGCTTACTGCTCATCTTATAATGGTCATGTCACTGTGAGACTATCAGGAAAATACAGCCAAAAAATTAAGGTTCTTGCGGCTTGAATGAGGGAATTCTAGAGGAAATATTCCTGTGAAACCTAATGATGACGTCTGAGGAAGAAAAAATCTGGGTTTTCTGAACAGATTGTAGTCTGAACTTCTCTTACTCTATTAATTCTAAGTTTGATGCGGGGAAAAGAAAATCAAGAATATTTTTGAGAAGATACTGTTTTTTAAAATGTGATTTAGTGAAAGTAGTCAGGAGGGTTTCAAATGAGCGTATTTGATCTTCCAACATATAGTCCAGATTAAGCCAAATTTAGACTAAGGAAGCTTCTTACCCAGAGGATGTACATGCAGACTTTTTTTGAGTGTGTTGCAAATTATTCCTTTTGGGATAATTTTATACATGATCATTTAATCACCCATTTCTATCCAGTCATGTTAACAGATGGGAAAAAAGAAGTTTTTGAGCTTGAGGGTGTGCAGCTGAGCCAGTGGGTGAATGTCTGTTATTGAATTAATTTTATCTATAGCTTAGAGGTGCTTTTTTAGAAATGCATGTCTACTAGAGTGAATGAATGGTCATTAGAACAGAAGTGTCAAAATTTATATTTTCTTTGCTATCCTGTATTAACTGAGAGTCACTCAAACTCTGTTCCTCTTTCTCCTCCACTAAGAGAGTACAAAACAAACGTTTTCAGAAGGCGAGTGGAAGACATCTCCAAAATTTCACAGGTATTTTACACTGAGAAGAGAGAGCAATTTGTCAACTTTATTATCTGCAGAATGAGGATTAAAAGTTGAAATGGTTAGTTGACTCAGCTGTGTTAGTGCAGAACAGCTGTTTTGACTAAATCCCTCAGAATTACCAATTTTCAACAAGTATAAGGGGATTGCTGTCAAATGGTCTTGTCATACATTGCCATCCAACGCAAAGAGGCTGCTCCAGAATGAGTGTTGATGAGAATCTTCGACACTAAAAGCATTCTTTTAAAAATGCATTTAAAAGCTTCATTATGTGTGGTTTTTTTAAAAAAATTTTAACCACTGTAGCAGAAATTATTTTCCAATAGAGAAAATTTTGGCTTAATTTTTTTTTTTTTAAATTTACCTACTCCTTATGTAATTGTCCCTTTGTGTTGAGAAACGCTTTATAAAATATTAAAATAATTTAAAAGCCATGTGCATTCTTTCAGAAGGTAAGAGATTCTGAATGAATAGCATGTTATATATTTTAGCTTTATTTAAATTTTTAGATTTAATTAATTAGAATCATTACACACATGAAAAGTATTTTTGAACTTGTTTTGAGCTACACGAGAACTAATTATTTTCAACTTTTATCTATGCCACTCTGCTGTGGTCTTGATTCAATCTGTCTACAAGCTCACCATTTAGATGCCCTATTACCACTCCTCTTGCAATTGGAAAGGCCAGCGAACTCCTCTCAGCTGAAAAACAAATAAATAAATAAATAAAATGCAGTCCATCGTTCCCCTAGAAGGCAGAGTTAGTCTGTGTCTGTGATATTCCAAGGAACCTCAGGCAATGCGTGAACCTTGCCATTTCATAGTGCTAGCAGCTCCTAATAGAGCTCAAAAACAACACAAAAATTGAAGGAACTGTTGTGTTTTTCTCATGTCCTGGTGGTTGTGGAGCAGCATGACAGTTGAGCTAAAAACAAATGTAAACCAGCTGAAAAACAGGGAAAAAATATAGTCACGGATGACCAGCATGTTTTGAAATGGTTTTCTATATGCACATATTTCCTCTGCTCCCTCTCAGTGATTTCTGTATCAATGCTTCTACCATGCCACTGTAGAAACCATTAGCTTACAGCTGAACGGCCTTTAAATCACTGACTTTCATAACTAACTCTCAAGGTACATTAAGTTCAATACGGTTGATGACTTCAACTAGAAACAATTTTCCTCTGGTGAAGAGCCAGGAAGCTGCTTCTGACACGTGCAACTATCTGTTATGCCTAAAATGTAACACTTTCACAATCTTAGTGTAAAAAACAGAGATATTAAACTTCCTAATCATATTCTCTCTCCTGGCATAAGACGCGTTGTAATAAGTGAGGAATAATAAAGCTGTAAATATTTAAAACCATATATCTTCAGGAAATGCTAGCAGCATTTTTTGCTCTCAACAGATTTTTCTTGTTACAATTCTCGGTTTACACCTGCATCCTCTTTATTTTAAAGCTTTAAGGCCAAGTAAAGACTCATAGAATCATAGAATGGTTTGGGTTGGAGGGGACTATAAAGATCATCTTGTTTCAACCCCCAAGAAACAATTGAAAACATTATGCCCTTGTTTGTGTGATCATATTGATCATCAACATTATTTTCTTGGCTTTCCTATTTAAGATGTATCTTTTTGCATAATCTTTTAATTTAATCTTGTATCCTTATGAGAACACCTAATTTAATTGAATGAAAACATTAACATTAAGCATTGTTCACAATGTCAGTGGATCTTCGTGGTGGGTATTGGTCAGTGAGTGGTGAGCAATTGAATTGTCCGTCACTCGTTCTGTAGATTCTATTATTACTACTATTATAAATTATTTGTGTATTTATTATTTTCACTTCCTTTGCTGTCCTACTAAACAGTTTAATAGGACAAGTATGCTTGTGACAGAGAGGTCACAAAATAGAGCAAATTATAGCTACTTTTAAATGTCAGTTACTGTTTCAGTCTAGTTAGGCTTTCAGTACATTTCCAGGGAGAAATTATATCTAATAAGTCCTGTCTCAACTCAAGAATTCTACCTTTTTTTTTTTTTTGACTCTCATCCCCATCTGACCAGGTAGGGATGGAAAGGGGTGAGCGAGCAGCTATATGTTGTGTAGTTGCCGACTGGGGTTAAACCCCAACAGATCCAGATGCCTAAAGAATTTAAATGACATCTTCATTGTGAGTTACTTGTTGCTTTCTACTGTTCTTACAGGCTGGTTTGGAAATAAATATATACTCTATTTTTCTTGAAGAAAATGTTGCTAAAAAGATCTCTTGAAGATAGATTGTTAGTATTCATTGCAAATTTTTTCATTGCTAGGCATATGTGTTACTAGCAAACAAGTTGACTGGATACCCTTCAAAATATTCCTTTACATATTCTGAAATAGGACTGATTGTAGCTTTTGATGGTGGACTTTATAATAGGATTTCATATCTGTGTCCTGGGTCGTTGATTTGCATCTTAGACTGGTACTAGGAAAATTAGATATATTCTCCCAAAATCACTAGTAGACTGAATATTGAGGGAATAGTCTTTGTCTTCTTGAAGAAATTTTACATGTAAATTCACCAAGACACAAGTGAAAGAAAAACAGTTATTAAAAAAAATAAAAATCCACTGTTTTCAACTGGTTTAAATTTCAGAAAATCCTGAAGAGAAGAGAAAATTTTTCCTTAGGAGTTTGCAAGGGATTGGACGGTCCCAAGTGGATTTGTGGCACAGGGGGTCCTCTGTCAGCAGCTGTCTCCATTTACACCCTTTATTTGAGCTGAGTTTGAATTGCTGGTGTGCAGCAACCTTACAGCAGTACTGTCAAGCAAACTTACGATTAAACCGTTAAAATATAGAGGAAAGACTAAATACACAAAACTCTAAACAAGAAAAAAATTAGCGTAGCGTTATCCTATAGGGAAGTAAATGTTTGAAATGTGATGTGTTTAATCTGTCATAGCTCCTTGACATCTCTTCTTTCAGAAAAAAGGATTCTTTTATTAGGATATCAAATTTTTGACTCTCCTTCTGGAGTTTATCTGTAACATTCAGGAAATTAATTATATCCCTCTGCAGAACAATGCTGTGTATTTGAAAAGCTCATTCACTATATTTATTCTATTATATCATATAATAAATGAAA
>VXAK01002353.1:0-14576 GCA_013399435.1 Arenaria interpres
AAGGAAGGAAGGAAGGAAGACAAACCAACCAAATAAAACCAACCAAAAACCCCAAAACAATTAGAGTTACATATTATTATTGCTAATAATAGCCGTGGGAGGTAATCCTTCAAAAGCTTCTGAACTTTCTCATGTCTAAGAGCATTGTTATTGACATTATTAATATTGGTAGTAGGTGAAATGTTTCTTAGTCATTTGATTGTAAAAGCTTTTTGCCATTATGCTTATTGTTCTCATCATGTGCTGTTTCAGCACGAACAAGTCATATCTCTGTCATCACTAACGGTCCGTTATTAATAAATGTCCTTGATCATCAATAGATTTAGCTGAATAATTGTCATGCTCTACCTCACATTTCTCTGCAGTCTCTGGAACTATGATAATATGCCAATGCTTACATACGCTTGCATCAAAATAAAGAACTATTTTATAAAACTTGAAGCACACTAGCCTGTTAATCATAGTGTCTCCATTTGCAATGCCTTAATATTTGTTCCAAAGAGTCATAGAATCATAGAATGGTTAGAGTTGGAAGGGACCTTGAAGATTATCTAGTTCCAATCCCACTGCAACGGGCAGCGACACCTCCCACTAGACCAGGTTGCTTAAAGCCCCATCCAGGCACCTACAACTTCTCTGGGCACCCTGTTCCAGTGCCTCACCACCATCACAGTAAAGACTTTCTTCCTAATATTTAATCTAAATCTCCCCTCTTTCGGTTTAAAACCACTACCCCTCATCCTATCACTACACTCAAGTTATTCAATTTCTCCAGAACAAGTGGCTTAGAGTGGCTCTTGTCACATTGCTTAATAAATAAGCTTTATATAGAACTGCTGTATTACACAATTGAGCATTTTAAATCTTTCCTACTTTGCCATGTGGCTGTCTAATGTCTAACATTTAACTGCTATATGCACACCACATGATCAAACTGCCAGTTTCAATAGCAAACCACATATAAATTTGAAACTGCATCTACTTTTAATACTGGTCCTGCTTTGAAGACATCAATATGATCTAGGGCCATTGCCAGGCCAGACTTATCATCTAGTTTAAGCCAGACAAATCATTTCCAGGTAGACAAATCTTAGAATATCAGAGCCTTGCAGAAACTACTCACCTGCAAAACAGAATGACAAGAGATGTCCTGATGCTTGGTAGTTTCTCTTTTTTGCTAAGTAGTATGACATATTTAGATGGAAGTCCTCCACTGATCCTCTTCAGCTTCATGTCCTGGGTTTGAGGTTATAAATCTCCAGCTGTGTGCTCTTCAACTCTTTTTTTTTATTTAAATTCCCTTGACTTCTGACCCTTCTGGACTCAACACATTAGACACATATGATGAGATGCTCAGTGAAGCATTACCTCACAAATACATTTTCCCACAGTATTTTCATATGTCCCTTCAGCCCACTGGAAGAAACCAAGGAAACATTAGTGATTTCAGTCATAGCAAGCTGCAATTGAAAGCATGATTACGTATGCCCTACTACCTCTGCCATTCAGCTATTATGGCTGCATTTCTAGAAACACACAATTAATCACTTGTGATTTATCCTCATTCCCTTAGAACACTTGTATCATCTTGCATCTGCACTTTTGAAGTTCCCTGCAATAGTTTTGTTTTGTTTTGTTTTTTTTCCAACAGCCTCCAAGATGTGGGTTACTGATAACTAATGCTTTATTAGCAAAACATACTCATGCCTACATCCTCATGATAGAGTCATTGAATAGGTTAGCACAGAAAAAAAAAACAAAACACCAACAGGCTAGTTAGAAGATAGATATAGATTCATATTACGTAGATATAGCACTTCCATAGCTTTTGAGAGTTCTTTGTGTAGTTTGTTGCAGCTCAGAAATTAATTTATTTTGGAAATACTTCACAAAAACATAAGAACAAAAAGCACATATGTACCTGTATCCTTTTAGAGTTTTCAACAGTAGTAAAAAACTTAGGTCTATGTCTATACTGCTGTTCAGCTGCTCAACTTTTTTTGCTGTTGTTTGTTTTTCCCTCCACAGAAATACGGAACAAAATGATCAGAATACTGAATTGGCATGGCACTAAACAAATAATGGATTTACTCCAGTTTCAATAAATGTTGAATTATGAGAATCCTGAACTGTCTTTCTTAAAGAGAGAATGAGTGACCCAAACCATCATGATTTATCTTGAGTTAGCTTACTTTTTAAGAGAAAATGAAGCCACCTACAGCTTTCATTCTACATGAATGTACTGCTCATACCCTCAACCTCTGTAATTCCTTTTTACACTGCAAGACTCATAGAAAATCCCAAATTCAGTTAGCTCCTCCCCTCTTCCACTTACACAGGTAGGATTATTGTTGGCTCATTTTAGTTCCCTAATCCCAGTTTGCAGCTACCGTAATTTATGCTTCTGTTAAGACAGGAGGCTGGGCAGGAGGCCTGCTAGGCAATCCAGCCTATTCCACTGAACAGAATTTTTGCAACTTTCTTATTCCTTTATTTACAAGACATTCTGGCTGCCTTGAAAGCTTCTCATAAATCAGGGTAGACATACATCTCTCTGTTGACACAGAAGATTCAGGATGAGACCAACAGAGATCTCTAACATTTTCTCTCCCTTCCAAACTGAAATCCTCCCATATATGTTTTCTTGTATTCTAGCACCTGCTGAACAGGTGCATACGAATCTATGTGGAAAAGCTAGCATCTGCAGAGATTGTTAGAGTACCAAAATCAGAATGAAATACCTTATAGCTAAGTACAGCTTTGTGACAAAAACAAGCATTCAAGGGTTCAAGAAGAGCTATACCAATTGCTGCAAAGCCTAGGACCAATGAAAAATGAAGTTAAAATAGACACCTGAAATGGCATACATCACTGTCAGACAGACAACATTCTCACTGCTAAGGCTAGAAACAATGAGCAGCCAGGCCTGGAAGTGATGCATGCCATTTCAGATGCATTCTAAACAGGCAGCACAGCAAGAATACTAGAATTCATATCGCCCCATATATCACTAGCAGCAGGCCTAACAGCTGGCAATCCACACAACGGTGATATAAGAGTGTTTTGTATCCCTTATTATCCTGTGTTTATTTTTTTTTCCTTTTCCCTCCACCAGACTTTCATAGGATTTTACTAACCCAGACAATAACTGCACCCACTAAATGGAATAAATTTAATTTGCCCGGTGATTCAATTGTGCAAAATTCCAGGAAAAATGTTGATGAAGGTATAGGCCAAGAGCTCTTTATTCCTTGACTGAGTTTTGCTTGAGAGATTTCATTTTATATATTAATAGGCAAGAAGATCTATTATGGAATTCTTATACATTATATTTAAAGTTTCTTTTATAAAGAGTGTGGGGATGGTTGATTTTTCATTGGTTATATCTTCCCTAGGCAAGTAAAGTTTATTTTATTGTATTATAAGAAATAACTCCGTGGGAGTTCATGTGGCTTCTTGATGCTGAGTTTCACAGTAAAGTAAACTTTGCAATATGTTGTTGTAAGATCTACCTTAATTGTCTAATGCCTACTTTAGTGTTTGTGCAAATTCTACTAATCTGTTTTGAGTTGGATAATAACTATCTGGTCTAGTGTATTTTCTCATTTTTTTGTCTTCAGGAAAATTGGAAATTCTGCTGGAGAATATGAACAATCTTTATCTAAAACGATCTCTCCGGGTAAGCCCCATAGGACAAAGCAAAATCATAATATGCCTCAGTAGTTTTAACATAAATGTTTATCATATGTGCCACTTCTGGTCTCCTACAATAAACACAATCTATAATTAAGTAAATGTATTTATTTTTCTCTGCTGAGTCAAGATGCATCATTTCTACCAAGGCTCACTGCCATTTTCATCAAAAGGATAGAGCAATTTGAGTGACAGTGTTTGTATGGATTTCCTCTTTCAATAGCAGTCCAAAGGCTCGTACCATTAATAACTTCTCTGCTTTATTTATTTATTTGTTTGTTTTATTATGTGTTCACTGCGGGGTTCTGGAATAAAAATTGCATTTTGTGGCTTGGGAAATGGACATTAACTGAGCTGCAAAGCACAAATAGTAACTATACACAGAAATTCTTATGCATCTATATCCTGAGAACATACAAAATCAGTATTTTATCTTTCAGCTAGTACAGTTTTCCACTTCTGTAATTATTGTAATTAACATTTTTGCAAGTCATTAAAAACTAGAGAAATTATTAAGAAAGACATACAACCAAAGTTTTACTTTTAAACACAAGATTAAGGGGAACCTTTGATAACTGTAAATTGACTCTGATTCTCCACTTAGGCTTATCATTAGATCAGTAATATGATACACAGTACTCTACTGCTTCATATTGTCTTCATATTATTTCAGTTAATTAGTGAGGAACCACTTACTACTGTACAAATACTGACAGTGGGAAACATTATATTAGGCAGAATTTTGGTCAGTACCTTAATTTTACCTTTATATATTAAATTTCTGATTTTTATTAATATAACACTAACACTACTGGGGTTTGTTTTGTTGTGATTTTTTTGTTTTGGTTTGGTTTTTTTCCATAACCTGCCTTGTAACGTGGCAGTTCATTGCTCTGTTGGGTTTATGTTTCCAGGTGGTGGTAGCAGGGAGCTGCAGGGATGATCTCTGCAACAGACACCAAAGCCAGAGAAGAACAGTGGGGAGGAGGTGCTCTAGACCCCTCAGCAGAGATTCCCCTGCAGCCCCTGGAGAAGACCATAGTGATGCAGGCTGTCCCCCTGCAGCCCATGGAGGACCATGCTGGAGCAGATATCCACACTGCAGCTTATGTAGGACCCCATGCTGTAGCAGGTGAACAACATGAGGAGGAAGGAGTGGTAGAGAGGAGCTATTATGGACTGATCACAATCCGCATTCCCCATCTCTCTGCACCTCTCAAGGAGTGGAGAAAGTAGGGGGGTTGAGAATGAAGGAGTAAAGTTGAGCATGGAAAGGAGGCGGGGATGGGAGGGAGGAATTTTTAGTTTTATTTTTTTATTTCTTACCATCCTACTCGATTTTCAGTTGGAGATAAATCAATCTTCCTCACACCGATTCTTTTTTTCCTGTGATAGTAACTGGTAAGTGAGTGATATTCATGCCTTTATCTTGACTCATAAGATTTTTCCATCTCATTTTCTCCTCCATCCTGTTGAGGAGAGGGAGTGACAAAACAGCTGGATGGGCATCTGGCAGCCAGCCAAGGTCAACCCACCACAATTGCTTGTCTCAATTTTCATTTTCAGATTTACTAAATTATTTAATTACTTTAACCTCATATGACTATCCAAGGTTATTCTGTAGTGGAAATAGTATGGACAAATTATGCTTGATATCATCTTATTATGAACAGGTTCAAAATTTGCTGTGATATTTTCATTTTCAAACTAATTCCATATCCCTTTCCTCTGGTTGCCCTCTGATCTAAGGAGTTTAGTATCCTTCTCTGCTTCCATATAGCTATATCCTACCTACAATTTACAGTACTTTCTGTGGCATTAAAATAATTCTTCATAGGGTTACAAGGTAAACTGCATCATTGATAAGAAAATTTGGAAAATAAAATATAAAAAAACAGTAGACCTCTTAAAGCAGACATACTA
The DNA here is from genome assembly GCA_013399435.1 of Arenaria interpres. Lineage (NCBI taxonomy): Eukaryota > Metazoa > Chordata > Aves > Charadriiformes > Scolopacidae > Arenaria > Arenaria interpres. The sequence goes on from VXAK01002353.1 coordinate 5,617, forward strand.
TTTAAGGAAAACTAACCAACAGTTAGAGGTCTTAACTGCCCTAGCTGGCTGTCACCACAGTAGAAATTCTGTTTGAACTTGTCTTCTACCCACATAAGCAAATGTCAAACCTGCAGAGGCTCAAATTAAAGCATACCCTATCGCCTCTACAATTTGCATCAGCCAGCTCCTTGTATAGTCCCAAAAAGGTGAATTCTGTTTTCCAAGCAGTGGTATCTATGGGAAAATGCACCTCCCCTACTCCTCCCTTTCCCTGCCTTTGGTCTTTCCCCTAAGTATCTTGTAATAATGCTCTCATGCTTCCACAATCACCTTAAAGCACTCCATAAATTGTCTACAATCCCAAATGCTCTTTCCTTTACATGCCATAATGAGCCCTAGACCCATTTAAACAGTTATTCCCTATAGTCTGCAATGAATTCTCCAAGGTCATCAAAGGATGATTTTTGTGGGTTTCACACCAGGAACAATGATTACTCTCCCTGAATGATCTTCCCAGTCTGCTCTCTTCTCACTGATAAGGTTACTAGGTTCATAGACCTACAATTGCTCTTCTGATCCTCCCCTGCTCCTTTTTCTCTTTATGTTTACAGTACTCACCCTTTAATCAGGTAACCTAACATATGGCAACTTCCAGAGGGATGGGCTGCCACATCCAGAAAAAAGAAAAAAACAAAACCAAACTAGAACGAAATCCTAGACATTTCAGCCAGTCATTCAACTAAACCAGCAACTTTGCACATATACCATGGGCAAGAGTCATGTGCTGACTGGCTACAGATGCACCTTGTCATCAGCCAGTTCACCCAAGTGGCAAGCCAGTGCAAAACAGCTCCACAGAGCTAGGTAATTGGGATGGGAATCGGGCAAGAGGTGGTGGGATGGTTGCACCATGGTAGTGATGGTGGTCATGAAAGAAGAGCAGATAGAGGTGCACACTGTCATCACTAATCTCAGTTCTAAAACTTCTTTTCCTCCAGTTGTAGTAATAAACCACCTGGTACTGAAGCTGGGTAAAGTCTATCTAGGATATGTCCCCACATTCCTGCATCACAGAGAGATAATACCTATAAGCCCAAGTGGCTGCTCCTCTTATTCTTATAGAATCCTAGCGGTAGGATTCTATGAAGGGAGTTTTCTCCTTTTCTAAAAAGGTTGATGAAGAAGCCTGAAGGCAGCTGGATTTGGTGAGACAGAGAGGTAGAAGGGACATGAATAGTCACAGTCCCTACCAAGCAAGTCCTCAGGCTGCCCAAGATGTGTGACACTGCTAGCTCTGTTTGAACAGTAGAGGGAGGATTGACCAGTGAGGCTTCATGACCTGGTAATGGCAAATACTGTCGTCAGGGCATATGCAGTGTCCTCCAGGTGTAACTTACAAGTGCCAATGATAAGATATTTAAGTGACCGATTCCTTTCTTGTTGGTGATCCAGTGCAGTTTAATATGTATTAGTGCTTGAGGTCAATTAAACTCATGGTGTTCTTCCTGAAAGTGATACTCTGACATTCGATTAACAGCACTATAGAATCATAGAATCATAGAACTGCCTAGTTTGGAAGGCACCTTTCAGATCATCAATTCCAGTGGTCCTCCGTGTTTAGATGTGTGAATCCACTGCTGGTCATCCCACATACATAACACTAAACTGTTCTAAATAAACACTAAACTATTCCTACCACTGTAGGAACTGATTTTGCAGGTAAGGAACCTCTTTTCCACACTGGAGAAGGAGGGAAGGGAAACTGCAGCTTCGGTGAGGATCATGGTTGTCCTCTTCTGTGAGATGACAATGACCTGTTCAGAGGAACCAACCACCCTTATATGATGCTGAGAGTTCTACAGGTGGTACAGAGCTTCCAGAGAGCAAGAGTTCTTCAGGCCGCAAGCCCAAGGAAGAAGGCAGTTGCTATTGGATCCAAAAATGACATGGACACAAACACAAGTAACAAGCATGACAAAAAAATTGTATATGTAACAAGAAAGCATGAGAAATTGTGGAGATCATGGAGAAAACATAGTTCAGCTTAAGCCTAACAAAATTGAAATAAATAAACATTATTTTTAAATGTATTATGATTTCAAATTAACTTTGTAATTGAAAAAAATTGCCAATGTTTGTATTTAAACAGTTCACAGTAGTTTTCAGGAAATAAATGTGTCATTTTAAAATGCTTGTAATCCTTTTCACTCTCTTCCTTATTGACTGAAGTACTTCTTAAGCAAATGTTTGCATATGTAATTAGAAGACTGTGCATGCACATGTGCAGCAATCACATTTGCAGCACTGTACATTTTGGACACATACTATTGAAATTAGTTGCCTCAAACATTTACACTGATTATTTTGTTTTAAAATATTATTGGAGACACTTTAGTTGTATCAAAAATATATGCTGTCTGTATTATTAGTTCATATTCACATAGTATGAAATTTCTTTTTTTTTCCTGATGTTTTTAGTTCGTTTTACAATAAAGCCAAGATAATTAAAAATTACTAAAGATTTTCTTTTATAACAGTTTAGGGGTTTTTTCGTTGTGGGATGGTGAAGAAATACTTCATTGGTTTGAGTGACATATATTCTATTTCTGTTCGAAAAAATTCCCTATTCTTGTATTCAAAGACTTAGCTGCATTCCCCAAATTTTTTAAATTTCAGCATATGCATGACTCTGTCTTCCGTGTCATGACTAGTTATTACATTTGTTGGGAAGTACATTGATATATAATTTGGGCACATTCACATTTATCTTCAAAAATCCTTCGGAATTCTTATGTGTTTCTTAATGAACTAATGCAATTTTGAAATTTGTAATTCTGGAAGAGTAGGTACAGGCTGGGTGTACAAACAAAAAAGACGCTTTTGTCCTCTTTCAAATTTGTGCATCTAAAGAGTTGGAAGGCTGTTTTGATGAAGTAATGATTTCTGCACTAATCCCAGACTCATTAAAAATGAAATATGATAGTTCTTTATGCTGAAGTGGTTTTTTTTTGTTTCACCGGCTGAAGTCTCTTTGGCTGTTAAACAGGGTCTCATGAGGCATATTTTTGTTTGCACTTTGACCACTCAAACTTCAAACCCAGTTGCTAGAATTTCTAATAGATTCTGAATCAATGATAAACATTAAGTTTTCCATTAACCATGATTGCTTATAAATGCTTTTTAAGTTTTACTTTTAATATGTCATTTATTGACTTAACCACTCACTAACTTTTCTCTAGTAATAGAAAAGTGGCTCTGAAATGCTATATTTTGATAGCATGGTCCATTGCCAAATATGGTTATAATTGAGAATTAAGACAAAACTCAGCATTATTTGGTGATGATGACTCAATATGAGTGACTTACTAAAGGAACAGAAAGTCAATGACTCTTCACTTTGATAAGTGCTTTGATGAAAAACTGAGAGAAAAAAATATGTGTGAATGTATTTGTGCTATTTGAAGCAAATGAATTGAACACTGTGAAAAAGGAACTTTTCTTGCAAAGGAACAAAGGCAATCTGTGCATCTGCAGTTTGAGATTAAAGGTAATACAAGGACAATAGTGCTTTCACTGGTAGTGCTCTTTTCCCATTATAGCTTGGCCCCGCAATGCTTCATTTATCAGGAATGTATTATGGAAGACAGTTTAAAAATATCCAAGTGATAGATACCCTTTTTCCTGTTGTGTTTAGAATAAATGGCTTACTGTAATACTGGAGTTACAGAAGAATTTCTTTCAGAACTTCTGGGAAAATGAACTTCATAAGTCCTTAAAAACATTTATCTATTTCTAATGTCTTCTTTTCCATTTTTTTTGTTAAAAGACTAAGTAGTTTTCAAGTATTAACCATGTTTTCATAATGTGTTTGAGGTATAAGAGTGACAAATGCATATTTTCCTCACTAATGGTCCATTTGCAAGATTTTCAGGAGTTTGCATGTATCACAGTTCTCATTTCTGGAATAGGAAGCCTGTAGCTTTATTTGCTGAACACAAGTACATGCAAACTGAGACTCACAAATTATACACCCTGATAAGAATCCTACATACCATTTCGTTCTGGAAAATGGAAGATAGGAAATTCTGTTGAGAAAAAAAGTAAGACGGAAGAGTTTACCACAAGCATTTTATTGCTCTAATCATGTTGAATTGCTGTCCCTGCAACTTATGCCATGACCTGAAGGACCAACTGGGTTCATCAACTGCTGTTCTAGTCCTGCTTATTTCAAAGGAAAAACAGTTCTGTATTAGGTTTGTCATGTAATGTGAAAGTAATATGAATTGTACCCCATACAAGTAAGAAAAGGCAAAAAACTTTAGCTATGTGTTCATCCGTTCAGTCTGTCTAGACAGATAAATTATGGTGGCCTCCTGGTGAATACAAGGTGAAGTATTCAGCACTATGAAAGTGTCTAAATTACCTGCACTGTATGAGCTTTCCGCACTGAAATTATTTTTATATGTCTTATATATTTTAATACAGAATAAGTGAAAAATCTGAATAGTAGTAGTAAGCAATGAATTGATTTCCTACAATTTTTTGCTAAGTTCGTTTGAACACTTTGAGAAAAGAAGCTTCTTAGGTTTCTTATAAATAAATGTGCAGAAAGTTGAAACAGAAAGTTGAAATCACCAGCTTGTTTGGGTTGTTATTCTGAAATATAAAAAGTTAACCATTTCTTAGACTGAAGTCCAAACCAATCTCTTTTCTTTTTACTTCAGAAAGAGATAGTTTGAGGCTTAATGAAAGCAGTTATAATTCACTCACACATGCATTTAAAGTGCATGCAAAAAGTTATATTTTGTGTTCTTTCTGTTAAGAAACTTATTTATTTACTATGAAGGATCAACTGTACAAGTATTCATAGTATTCCTCTTTCAGTTGTGAAAAAGTTGTTAATACTCAATTGACACATTATATTCTTTTGATACAGTAACATCAAGAGTTTCTTCAGGCCAGGACTAAACATAGTTTGAATATCTAACCATTTCTTGATATAACTTAGTACTGTTCTTATTACTAAAAAAAGGAAAGAAACTATTAAAAGACCAAATCTTGATATCGTGTAGTTCTACAGCCTGAACCTATAAACCTTCACCATGACTTACAGTCAACAAGGTTCAAGAATCACCACTCAAAAAGGGAGAAAAGCAACATTTTTATGACTAAGATGCCAGAAGAAGAAAAAGAAAAAAACAAAAAAATAATGTTATCTTCTTTCTTTTTTCTTTATAAATTAGTGTTAAGATGGAAGGATAAAGCTGTTTTGCAAGGTTGTTTAGTGTTATATAGAATCATAGAGCTGTCTAAGTTGGAAGGGAACTTTCAGACCATCTAGTCCACAAGACCTCATAAGGCTTGTGCTGTAGACCCCTCACAAGCTTTGTTGCCCTTCTCTGGACACCTTCCACCACCTCAATGTGTTTCTTGTAGTGAGAAGCCCAAAACTGGACACAGTACTTGAGGTGGGGCCTCACCAGTGCCAAGTACAGGGGCATGATCACCTCCCGAGTCCTACTCACTGCACTGTTCCTGATACAGGCCAGGATGCTGTTGCTCTTGGCCACCTGGGCGCCCTGAGGGCTCATATTCAGCCGACAGTCGACCAACACCCCCAGGTCCTTTTCTGCCAGGCGGCTCTCCAGTCACTCTTCACCAAGCCTCTAGTGCTGCATGGGATTTTTGTGACCCATGTGCAGGACCCAGCACTTGGACTTGTTGAACTTCATCCCATTGGCCTAGGCCCATCGATCCAGCCTAGTGAATATGAGAGCAGGAAAATATATTCTATTACTTCACTAGAGCTACAGTGAAGTAATTGGAGATTACTTCAGGAGAATATGTATGTTCCACTCTTCATTCTTTCAAACTGTCTAACTCAGTGTGTCTTGCTAAGTGAGTCAAGGGTGCATGGAACCATATAAATTGTTACTAGTAATTGTTACTACTTGTTACTTAAATTCCAGAACTTGGAATTGTGGCTCACTCTGTAGTATTTGGGATGTATTTACCTGAATAAAATTTTATGGTCATTTAGTGTTAACTGTCTTAACCTCTATAAACAAGGAAACATAGGAAAATTAATCTAACAAGTAAATATCAGAAAAAAATAATTTTGATTGCCTCAGTATTTGAACTTTTGCCATAGAGTTTACATGTTTTCAAATCATTAATACTTTCATTATATACAGCAGTCAAAAATCCTGCAAATGAGGCTGTAGTTCAGTTAGTTAATGTGGGATCTTGATATTTTTATTTTTATTTTTGTTTGAATGCATATTCTTGTGTCATATGTAATGTTTCATTGCAGTACTTTTCCCTTTAATAGAAGTAGAAATTAATCTCTATGTTTCCTTAGCTATGTTCTTACAACATGTATTTCAATGTAAAGAAAAGCCTTGCAGTCAAATGAATGATGTTAGTGTTTTATTCCGAAACACTATCTTGTTAATTTTCACTCAGTACATACAGCTGTTGGGGTTGTTGGGTTTTTTTTGTTTTGGTTTTGGTTTTTTGTTTGTTTGGGGTTTTTTGTTTTGTTTTGTTTTGTTTTCCACGTGTTTGGGTTTTTTTATTTGGGTTGTTTGTTTGTTTTTTTATTTGGGTTAGTTTTTCGGTTTTTGATTTTTTTTTAATAAACTTGAGTAGAAACATTATTATTGGGTTAATAAATGTTTTATTTGTCCTGGGTTAGGGATAATAATGGAAATTCTGCCACAGTAATATCAATATTCTGTTCTTACAAAGTAATTCATATTAAATGAAAGGTATTCATTTAAATTCAGTATAAGCCCTTTACCAGAAAGACTGAACAAGTGAAGTTTAGCATCTTTGCTAATGAAAAAAAAGAAATATTTTTTTTAATAGTTTTATGATGTAAGTGAAAAGGCATTTTGGTAATGAACTGATAATTCTTCAGCATTATTAATCTCAGTGGATGCCAAATGAAAGGGTATATGAAAGGAAAGAGGAAAAAATTACACCTACAGAATAATCGATAATTGTATATATTTGACTTCTGCTCAAGTGCTATGAAGGAGGAAAATCCACCATTAACACCACTTTTCTCCAACAAGAGCCTGTATTTTTCTTGATCTTACATGTCTAGGTTTTACAACACAGGAATTTATTTATTTTTTTTTAAATAGAGGTCTATTAGGTTTACAAAAAAAGTCATGAGAAAATGACAGTTCTAAGCAGTCAACAGAGCATCTTCTGCTTTTGAATCTTCTTACATTGCCTTCAAGGTGTGCTGTACTGTTACAGTTCTGAGCTGATATGAACAGCAATGAAGGCGATCCAGTAAACACACTGACAAAGATTAATATCTACTTAGCAAGGAGCTCCCTAGGCTTCCCTGCTGACGTCAACAATTTGGTGAACTCAATGGGAGTCTGAGATGTCCCAGATGAGGTCAGCGAGAGAGTGGAACATCCCTGATAAGGATTTCATTGTGGTTTTAATTTTCTGTCGTTCCAAAATAAGATATAATGTTTGGTACTTCTGTTTCTATTTTGACTATAAGATGGGGTAAAGCAGGCAACAAAGCATGCATTTAAAGAAACTGTCTAGATGAAATGTGAATGTTACCTGAGTTGAATTGAGAAAAACATGACAAAAGCACCCGAATATGGAATCACTCTTGAGAAAATTCAACTGAAAACATATTACCTGGTTCTATTACACCATTGGAACTGTTAAGGTCTGTCTGTAGGTCTTGTAACTTGGATTTACTCAATTTTTTACTCTGTTTAAAGCAGATGTATAAATATTGAATAAACACTTAACAAAATCCAAATAGAAAAATATTAAAGCAATGTTTGGGATAGACAAGATTGAATTTTGGAAATATTTGTCTTCCCTTATGGTACCCAATCCCATCCTACTTCAACACATGCCAGGGTTTAAAATTCTTCACAGCTGACTTATTTCACAAATTACTGTTCTGAAATGTCAAAAAAACCTCCACAAAGTAATAACTAGGTGGCTTGCTGTCGTAACATATTTGCTAGGGAATAGAATTAGTTGAAGTGACTATGTAAGAATAAAAAATTTAACCTATTGGCTGTGTTTTACTTTAAAAAAAGTGAAAGTGACAATTTTTCAAGTATGTCCAAAAATTTGTTTTTTGTATTAATTAGTAAAAAATGTATTTTATAATGATTCATTTGTGAGGCAAATTATTTTCCATGAAGTCTTTTGTTATAAATCAGAGGAGCGTCCTTTGTAATTAATATATTTGTACAATTAAAAAAGTAGTATTCATGCTCAAAAATGTATTTTATATCTTTGGGGTGCAGAGGAGCCTTTAAACTTGTTTCTTCTTATTTAGACTTTTATATTAAGTGGATCGCAGGCTGTAAAGCACTTTTCATTAATTTGGGGGGAGTCTATCTTTTAGATCTGTGGTACTATAACATCTGTAGTTTTACAGCACCTTCACAAAGGAGAGTAAAAGCAGGCAGAAGGAATACTGCAAGAGTGTTAGCAGAGGAATGTTTTAGTATCTAAACCAAAACTGAAAAAGCCTTCAAAGAGTAGTCTACAAGTTGGAGCTATATCAGTCTTAAAATGATGTCCCTCGAGGTGTGTGTTAATACAGAGGAAAAGAAGTGCAATAATAATCAATCTGGTTTCTTTTTTACCCATAACATTTCCATAAGCAACAGATAATTTCCGGTCTGTCATCCTTCCACTTGTTGAAGTAGATACTTTCACAGTGCATCAAATATAGTGCATGTAAAATTGACATGGATAGAAAATGAAAACAACAAATTGTTCCCACCACTGGTAATGTAAAACAGAAGGTGAATGATTACAAATAAAGGTATAACAGAATATATTTTAAATATATGTGAACTATAAAACAGCTTCAAGAAAGATTTTTATTGAGAAATGTAAATTAGATTAGATTCTGTCGTTCGTTTCCAAATCTTCTTCATCCCAATCAATAGAGCCAAAAAAAAAAAGAAAAA
>VXAK01002358.1:2085-18790 GCA_013399435.1 Arenaria interpres
GCTACTTATGTGTTGCTTAAGCTAGTGCGACCAGAGGCAACAGTATTTTAGGTCAGAGGTGAGAATAAATTGAACCATTTGATCTGACTGTCAGTTTGATGGTTGGGGTTGGTTGGAGGGAGTAGAATAGTTTAAGTCAAACAAAATAGCTTCAGCATTCAAAGCAGTGGAAAAATACAGCACTAGGAGAATCAATTGTTTGCATAGATATCATTGGGTGAGCAGTGAAAGACCTGAACATCTCTTGAGATTTCAGAGATGTCTAAATGATAGCTAGGAGGAGATAATTATTTTCACTATGTCGATTGCACAAATCTAACTTTGGTACTTAGGTGTACAAGATCATGATAAATTTTCTATCAAAAAAAAAGATGTACAGAGAATAATCAAATAATTTTAAAAAAAAATCCTCCTGACAGTCAAAACCGGTATGTCTTGTATGGGATTGACATGACTGACACAAAACAGAAAAAGATTTTTCAAAAAGTTTAGTTGTATAATGTTTCATCAGGTTAAATAAAAGTAGATGGATGAAACAAATCAAAGATTATATGAGATACAATACAAATGATCTTTAATCTATCATCTTTAACAAACAAAAAGGAAGATCCTATTTACCTTTTTGTAATGAACACAGCTGCCATATTATATCCAAATATTTATATGTGGATATGAATGTCAACAGTGATAAAAAACAGGCCTATTGACACGGGAACATGTTTTGAATAGCAAGTACTAAAATCTCTTGTGGTATCATCATCATAGAAGAAACTGGAACTATGAACTGCATACCCCCTAGGAAAAATTGGAACAACTTAGGCAGAGATAATTCTTTTCCAGCCTCTTCTCCCCCTTAGAAAAGAGAAATGATTTGGTTCAACAAGCCAAACTATTTACTTGGCATGGTCCTGATTATACGAAAGGTTTGGATTAGATCTACTCTAAACCTCCTACTCACAGGAGCAGTAACAATGTCTCTTGCATGCACTTACAAAGAGGTAAGCTGCTGCTGCAGGGAGAAGACAGTGGGACAGGCCGCACCTTGCTGGCAACAGTATTATCTCTCTATAATGGACTGTGAAATAAGACTTAGAGGATGATTTTTAGCCCTTTGGGAAGTATTTCTTGGTCAGAAGTTCACTCCCTGTTTTCAGTAGGAGAAAAGCGATTGTCTTGGTACATTTAATTCAGTGTGCAGTTTTCTGATCACCTGCTGTATTATTCTGGTTTAATTATATCTGAAACTAACATTCTTACTCAATACAATTTTTAGTAATGCCAGAAAACTTCATATAAGTAAATAATTTGTAATAGAAGTCAACATATCAAAATGTATTATTGCCTCTACTCTTTTCCTGAAGAGAATGTGAAAAAGTCAAACTAGTTCCCCTGTTGGGATTCTCTTTAAACAGCCATTTTCAATTCCAAACTTGTCTTTCTCTTTCACTCCCTCCTTCGCTTGCTGTTATTTTTTTCCTTTCCTTTTTTTTTTCTCTTTTCCTCCAAGAACAGAGGAGATGAAAGTAACACTATCCTGTGAAATTGAAAATAAAATACATTCCATTCATGCTGGAATCACGGTCACCTTTCATACACGTGAAAACACACTGTCCCAAAGAAAAAAGCTTCTCATTTAGTAACATTATCAAAATAAGAATCAGGAATCTGTTTGTTAGATAATTCAGGCGCTATACCATCAAACTTTACACTTCATTTGATATTATTACCATCATTTAGTACCAGCATTTTTGATGTAGTTATAACGTAGTTTGGAAATACATTCTGAGGATACGGATGTCATAGCAAAGAAGGGTCTAATATTCATTTGAAGATCAGTAATTTCTGTCTTGCTTTTCTAAAAATATACATTGTGTTTTCAGTAGTATTGAGCAAGAAACTATTGAGCAAGTTAGTTTCAAGTTTATGTACAACTAAATTCTAGTTGTGATGAGAAACTTCACTACTGAACAGTGTTATAACAATATCAGTTTTATTTAAAGGCTAGGCTCATTCTTATTGCTTTCTGTCTTCAAAGAAGGACACATATTGTTCATTTCTGGAACTTTAGCAAAGAGATCTCCTACTACTGATGGGAAACCACGAAAGCATGAAACACTGGAGAAAAGATTTTGAGTAAGATCACTTATACTATAAAAGCTTTTTCCCTACTTTTTAACATTTTTTTCACAACATGGTTAATGAGAGAATACATCACCATGATGACTCCTAGGTTGTCACCTCTACAATTCCAGTTGTGCAGGTGAAGCTGTCTTCGTAGCTTTATTTTCCCTTACAAATCAAGAGATTGACAGAAGAGCTCCTTTCTTCTGAACCCTTAATATTTCTGGTAAAGCAGATACATCAGGATTCTTCTCCCCATTCACCACTAAACAAGAATAGACAACTGTTTAGCAGGAGGAGCATTAGGTTGCAGTATTATACTTTCAAGAGACAAAATGTATTTTCAAACAGTAAATATCTGGAACCTCGGCCACAAGATTTTTACTTCATTACACTGATCAGTCAGAGTGACACTGGACCAGCAATTCTGATTTTACTTCAAACTGACTGTATGTCTCATCAGGTAATTTCTAAGCTTTCTCAAAAGGAGTTTTAACTACACTAATTCTCATGCAGTTTAGAGAATCTAATTAATATTCACATTTGGTATGACAGCACATGAGCAATTAATTTTATTTTTCTGACCTAGAACACTGAAAAGGATATCAGCACTTCTCCGTTTCCAGCTGAATTAGTGGTATTTAACTGTTTAGTTCAGTTAGTAGGTTTAGTCTTGTGATGGCAGCATGTATATCAGCAGAGGCACCTGTATTTCTCTAGACCATTGTGCAACTTGCTCTGCTTGTGAAATTAGACTGCTACCTATGCCTGGGAGAATTCATTTAATGCTGGTTTGGTTATGTCTAGACTGAACCATAGCCAGTGAAGCATAAAATGATTTTAGAGAAAGTTTTGACATAATAGCTGTCTAGTAAATATTTTTTCACAGTCAAGTTACCTAGCCATGAAGTAATTGCTGTACGAAGAAGAAGCCTCTGTCGTAGTCACATCAGGATTGTGAACCCTACCAAATTAATACAGAACCTGCATAACTGTCTGACTACGTATCAATAGGATGAAACAGGAGCACTTTCTATCGTGAAGTAAACCTTAGACTGCTGAAGAAAAAAAGAGCTGAGGGTTCTGGTTTGTACCTGTTTGGTAGGAGGGTTGGAAGCATGGGGTTGGTGTCCCTATTTGGGCAAGAAGGACATGTGGCATCAGAATAAGGGATAGATCAAATGTCTGGGATCAACATCTCAGTTTCTGAAGTTAGTTGATGCAGATGTGAAAACTACTACTATATTTGTCTATGGATTTTTCTAGACAGAAGCGGAGGGATACACAGTCAAATCACATATTTAGCAATGACTGGCTTCATTGCACATTAAACATTTGTGTGTATGAAAATAAAACTGATAGTACCTTCAGGAAAAAAAAATTAAAAAAACCAAAAAAACCCACCAAACAACAACAACAACAACAACCCCCCATAAAAACCAAACCCAACCTGAAACTTCTAGGGAGCATTAGTCTTACTTGCCTTGAAGATTCAAGATAATTTGCACATTTGCTTCAAAAGTAGCCAGCATTTCTGAGTATATGGCTATTTGTTACTACAATGTAGTAGCTTAGCTCATGATGCCACATGTCTGCATAACCTAGCACAAGCCTTAAAAAATATCTTTATGAGTATTTTAGGTAGTGAAAACCAGAATGTGGCCATTAAAATTTAGCTAGATGCACACCCTGTGGGTGTGGCCAAGAAACTAGAAACTTCTACTCTTACAACAGGTGTTGCAGCAGACACCACTGTTGTTTATAGGGTACTTTCCTGTATTGAAATAAAGCACAATTTTCAATAACTGATTCTTGAGAGAATGGGTTCACTCTCTTGGTAGCTGACGTTATTTGAAGAAAAATTCACTTTTATCTCAGCAGGGGAATGAAAAGTCATCAGCAACTTAGTAGTTTCCATGGATGCACAAATTTTCTTGTCAGAAAAAAGGTTCCTATAATCCAGGAGGTTCCTTTTAGTAACTTTTCCGGTTTTGAGAATCATCTGTTTCTTTCTACAAGAATTATGCTTCATAGTTTTATGTCTGAGGACTGGGGAAGACTCAAGATTTCAGTTACAATTTGTTAGTGTTTTCAAAACTCCCTGAGAGAACAAAGGAAGAAAATTACGAGTTTATTTTTATCCCAAAATACACTGCAGTGCAGGGTGATGAGAACATCTCACTCAGTGTGTCAGGAATCTGGTTGTCTTGCAAACTTTTATCAGTTCCAAATTTCTGTAGATGCTGATGGAAAGAGAAATAAAAATATCTGGTACTTTGCACTAAATGGCAGGAAGTATCATAATTTTGTCATCTTGAAGAAATATTTTGCTGTTACTTTTAAATAACAGATTATACCCACTGTGGAGCCACATATTTATTATTTTCTCCATGTCAGAGATACATATGGGCAAATCTCAAGAAACTGAGAAAAAAAAATAAAAAACATTGTATATGCTTATAGTTTCTGTAGTCGACCTGTTAATGCAGATCATCACACCTGTCCATGTTCTCATTTTGTCAGAATGAAATATTCTGACACATGGAGAATATCTTTAAGGTATTCTTGAAGTCATGGAATTACTTACTTACAGTTTAGTGGGTATACTTGTTAGTTCTGTTCTTACAGTCTCAGATAATATGGAGGGATAAGCACATACTCAACATTTGATTTCTAGGTGATTGTGAGTTAATTTCTTTCTGGAGAAATATCTCTGCTCTCAAACTATTAAAACACACAAGGAACGAATGTGACGGGAATGCACAGAATGGAAGCAAGATGGAGATCAGCTCTTACTTGTGATTATGATTATGCACATTGAACTAGAAATATCTGAGAAAAGAACATTATACAGTCAAACACCACACTGTCAAACTGACACTACCTACAGTGATCATCTAGGCCAACTGCCTGACCAATTCAGGGCTGAATAAAAGTGAAAGCATATTATTAAGGGCATTGTCCAAATTCTTCTTAAATACTGACACACTTGGGACATCTACCATTTCTCTAGGAAGCCTGTTCCAGTGTTTGGCCACCATCTCAGTACTAAGAAATGCTTCCTAATGTGAAGTCTGAACCTCTTCTTTGAACTACTGCCATATGTCCTGTCACTGGAGAACAGGGAGAAGAGATTGGCACCTCTCTCTCCACTTCCTGTCCTCAGGAAACTGCAGAGAGCAATGAGGTCACCCCCCAGCCTCCTTTTCCCCAAGCCAGTCAAACCCAGAGTCCTTAGCCGCTTCTCATAGGACATTCCTTCCAGCCCTTTCACCAGCTTTGTTGCCCTCCTCTGGACACATTCAAGGACCTTAGATATTCAGAAAGAAAAAATAAAAGACAGCTTTATAACAAAAACACCTATTATCATTCCTTCAGATAATACTTTCCATGTATTTTCCCTTCCAATCAATCTATCAAAACAAAAATGAAATAAATTTCTTCATGGTTATTGAAAAGCTATAAAAAGCTGTTGTTCAGTGTATTCCCTCCATATATTTCAATGCTGTCCTTTGATGCAATGAGGACTGTAAGCCATGTCTGCTTATATGGTTCTGTACAGGTTTTTAGTTTTGCTTTCTTGCCTAGGTGCTACGTTCAATTTTTTTTTGTCAGAGGGAAAACTCTTGCATACATACTTGCATTTAACAGCTATGAATTTTATTTTAGAAATGACTGCTAACCTGGTTGCTCATGCATCTTACTAAAGGTAGATGCAATGTTATAGTCAATTGAACTTGTTCAGATACTCTGGCTAGATCTTTTGCTAATGTTGTGAGTTCTTAATCTGGTTCTTTTTCTTTCCTTTTTTTTTTTCCTCTGAGGTTTTATAGCCTGTTATAATTTGTACTTCAGCACCTCCCTCCTTTTTCTGTTAAGCAGTTTACCAGCTCTACTTGTCTAAGTCTCAACAACTGGACCTGTTCACTTCCCAGGGAGCGACAGAAGAAACTACTGGCTGTTGGAAAGAGTCTCTACTTCTCGTCTTCTTTGCTTGAGGCAGATAGACTGTAGTATACAAAAACCTTGATGGGGCAAATCCAGAAGTAGTATTTAAAATTAGAAAGCTCCTCCACATCCACAGCAGGTAGTAAACATAATCGTTAAAAAATGCAGGTGTCTTTAATTTTACAAGGAAACCTGTTCTCTAGGATGTTTTTCATTCAGTGTATTCTTAAATTATTTGAAGATCAAACAAGTCAAATGATTAAAGAAAAGAATCAATAGCCTCAAATTTTTATTTAGGGAAAGTATAGATAGACTACAGTCCTTTTTTCTTTCTTTTTTTTTTTTATTTTTTTGTCCAAATGCTAGAGAGAGTGAAAATACTATGATCAGTCCAAAAGACCAAAGAAAATTAGAAGAAAAAGCTGTCAGATACCTATACAACAGAAACTTCTTTCTGCTTCTGATTTAGTTTTGAGGTCTTATGAAAGGTTACAGTGGATATATTGTTGCTGAAATATTTTAATTATCACTGTCTTACACAGCTCTTACAATTCCTCATACTGTGCTGGAAAACATACTACATTCATGATGTTCGAAGGATATATAATGAAAAGAGTTGGACTATGATATAACTATATTCCCAAATGTATTAGAAAGCATTAGCTTTTACTCATGTACCTTATTATGTCAGTTGTAGACAATGGAAGAAATCTGCTTAAACAGAAAATATTTCCATAACATGAATATGCAAATGTAAAAGATTATAACAAGTGGGTTTTCAAATTACCTGGGTTCTAGCTACATAAACTTTACAGTCTCAACTCAGAAGTGAAAGAACTCCTCAAAGACTAGCTAACAGATATCACACAAGTATTTACTTAATAATTTCTGCTTATAGATCGGTCTGAATTTTCTCCTATCCAGGGAAATTATTCATGGTACACTGGAATTTTTCTGGAATAAATTTCCTGACTCAAATTAAGACATTTCATTTCAAATTTGAAATAATATCATTGCCTTTAGCAAGGCCTTTGATACAGTCTCCCGCAGTATCATCCTGGACAAACTGGATGCTCATGGCTTAGATGGGTACACTCTCCACTGAGTTAAAAACTGGCTGGAGGGCCGAGCACAGAGAGTGGTCATGAGTGGATTCAAATCCAGTTGGCAGCCACTCATGAGTGGTGTCCCACAGGGCTCGGTACTGGGACCCGTTCTCTTTAATATCTTTATCAATGATCTGGATGAGGGGATTGAGTGCACCCTCAGTAAATTTGCAGATGACACCAAGCTGGGTGGCAGTGTTGACCTGCTGGAGGGTTGAGAGGCTTTGCAGAGGGATCTGGACAGGCTGGATCGATGGGCTGAGAACAACAGGATGAGTTTCGATAAGGCCAAGAGCTGAGTCCTGCACTTAGGTCACAGCAACCCCATGCAGCACTACAGGCTTGGGGAAGAATGGTTGGAGAGCTGCCTGGCAGAAAAGGACCTGGGGGTGTTGGTCGACAGCAGGCTGAACATGAGCCAGCAGTGNGAGGCTGAGGGAGCTGGGGTTGTTCAGTCTGGAGAAGAGGAGGCTGAGGGGAGACCTTATCACGCTCTATAACTACCTGAAGGGAGGGTATAGAGAAGCGGGGGTTGGTCTTGTCTCCCAGGTCACAGGAGATAGGACAAGGGGAAATGGCCTCAAGTTGCGCCAGGGGAGGTTTAGATTGGATATCAGGAAACATTTCTTTACCAAAAGGGTTATCAAGCATTGGAATAGGCTGCCCAGGGAAGTGGTTGAGGCACCATCCCTGGAGGTGTTCAAAAGATGGGTAGACATGGTCCTCAGGAATATGGTTTAGGGATTTTTATTTCCTATTTCTTATTTATTTTTTTTTGTCAGAGTTAGGTTGATGGTTGGACTAGATGATCTTTAAGGTCCCTTCCAATCTAAACGATTCTATGATTCTATGATTCTATTCTCAAGTAATCAGCATATTCAAAATGCTCAATAATTACTGTGGAGCTAATACTTCTTATTCAAAATAGATCCACCAGTATTTAGCTATTAGTTTTACAGCTATTATCTTTCTCTTTGCAGGCAGAGAAAGCTGTTGAAAATTAATGCTTTTTGTACATTTCTCTCCTAAATGAGAACCTCCTAAAGGGCCCTGGATACTTTTCTAATAGTTTTTGTAGATGAACAATCCCTACTTTGGCTAAAAACTCACTTCCTGTGTTCTTGTGTTGCATCTGTGCAGAACAGCACCTCAAGAAGGAAAACATTTTTTTTCTTTTTTTTTTTTTTTTAATTCAGTCCGTACTCTGAGGAATGAACTGGATTTCTAGTAAAATCCATATTTGTCTCCCTCCCTGCCCTTGAAAAAAAATCCTTTTTAATATTTTCAGAAATCAATCCCACTGTTTTTATAGAATTTTTTAAAATATTTTTCCTTCTAAACTTTGTCCCCTGCAGTAATCATGCAACAGAATCAGAAGAGAAAAAAAACTGGAATGTTTTTCATAGAGAAGAATTTAAACTGTAAAATTTTTTAAAAAATTAGATTCTCTTAATGTCTTCTGAGTCAGATGCATTGAACAAAAGTGCCTGTACACGTCTTAGTGCTAATGAAAATATTTTCGTACAATAGACAACCAATATCTGAATGTGAAACATAGGCATAAACTAAAAGATAATATGATGCTTTCGTATTTGTGTATTATTTATTCTGCTTCTTTATGATGTCAGCCTTAAAGTTGTTTTATTCTACTATTTATGTCTTCTTGACACACTATATATAGTAAAAAAAAGTTAAGTGATTTCCTATAGCTAATGTGAATGTGTTTAGAATTTAAAGGAAGACTAAGTCTGTTCCAAAACCTCTGAAGCAAGCAGCAGGGAAATTTAATGCAAAGTTTTTTATTCCTGTAGTGACAAGTATTATCATTTGGTGATCCACTTTGCAAAAACCTAGATTGAGTGGATTCATCAAAAAGCTGTGAAAGAACAACTTATTCAAACCAAAAAAAAAAACCCTACAGAAAGCTTTGGAAACACAAATAGAACCAAGAATACTTTCTTTGTTTTCATTCTATCTGCTACTTAGGAAAGCAATGAGTACTCCTGGGATTTCTTTTGAGAACAGATTATGAGAATTTCTATTGGCTAAATTCTGTCATCCATATTCAATTTGAACAGTTCCCTGCTGAATAAGAAGTCACACACACTTTTAGAGTAAAGTTCTAACATGTTCTAACAAAGTTCTGAAGTTCACTAACATGAGAAATATCAGAATGCAAAACTTAAATGTATACATTTATGTCACATCTTTTAAGATTTACTTATCCTAAATTGTAATCCAAGTCCCTGGACCCGCATTCTGCAACTTAAGAACAATGCACTTAA
This sequence comes from Arenaria interpres, assembly GCA_013399435.1. Classification (NCBI taxonomy): domain Eukaryota; kingdom Metazoa; phylum Chordata; class Aves; order Charadriiformes; family Scolopacidae; genus Arenaria; species Arenaria interpres. The sequence continues at coordinate 11,546 of VXAK01002358.1, forward strand.
ATCAAGAATTACCTTTATTTTAAATCTAAGTGGCCTTTAAATATTTATATTTAGTACTAATGGAATTCTCTGAATATCTTTAGTCTTCTGTTAAAGGGTGTGACCAGAATAGTGGGCTTACCTTTCACGGGATCTAAAGACAATGACCTATAAAGATCATAGCTATAGTCATAGCTACTTTTTAAAGAAACTTGACAGATTCACACTTCTGGGATGCATATGATTATTATGAAAAGAATAGGATCAAGTTTTGTTCTTAACTTCATCCTGTATACAGTTCAGTATTTACAAATTGATTTAAATCTTAAGTACTCTTTTCTGTACAATAAAAATCCCATGAATGTCATCAGACTATTAACTACTTATAGTGTAAAAAAAAAAAGAATAATTAATCTACTCAGAAAGAACTAGTAATCTTTATTTCTACCTTAAAATATGTTTTGTTTTTTCTTAAAGATTAATTTTTAGTAAAGGGATTTCTGATATAAATTATTTAGCTTCTGGCAACCTTTGGGTTATTGATTTCAGTTTTATAGTTAATTAAACAATTCCCGATATTTATGTTAACCTCCACTGTCTGACTTCATCAAAACTAGTCTGGTTTTCAGTGGTGTCTTACATTAAGTTAATGCTTGAGTTTTTAAATAAGGGCATTAATTAACTTTCCATGAGAAACAAGATGTTAGTTGATTCAATAATTTCAGCTTTCAAAAGAGACTAAATACCATCCTGAAATGAGGTATCCTATTGGTAAGCTATGTTGACAATATTCCTTGGAAAGAGCTGAAGGCGCCAATCAGATTGCAAAACATTGTTTTCCTTTAGCTGCTCAGCATTCTATCTCTTGGGAATTCACAACCACAGATAACATTCTATTTAACACATCAAATTTCTAATTTTGCTCTGCATTACAACACATTACTTTTTTTCAAGTAATCACAAATCGCAAAAAATGCTGTTTCAGGCAACTAAAAAAATTCATTTTCAATGAGTTGTCAGGATACAAAAACTATCTTTGCTATCATGTGATGAATTTCTTATACAGTTTTTGGGTTGATACATTATTAAAGACACAGAAAATAAGTGAGTTTGAATTTTATAAAAATATGGTCATATAACTTCAGGTTTTTTGACTCTTAGATGAACATAACAAACGGGGAAAAAAGTTCCATCTCTTGTTATCTAGTTCCCTTAAAAATAGGCAATGTCAAGAAAACATATAGGATGAAAGAAAGCACACACAGAAACAAAGAAACAAAACAAAACAAAAAAACCTGAAGGGAGGATCTCAAACAACTTTATAAATAAACTTTTTAAGACTTCGAAATATTTAAGGCAAACTTTCTGGCATAGCTCACTCAAAAAGCAGAACATTTATAGCATGAGAGTAAAACAGAAATTCATATAACTACATAATTACATTATACTTCATATAATTACAGGTCTAATACTCTTAACTAGTTTGGCCAGATTAATTTTAAAAAGCAGTCTAAACATATTCCCATGTTTTCATCATGACATCTGGGAAAAAAAAGTTCAGTGAGAGTCATAACACGTAATCTGATCCCAGAACAATGATACCTCAGTATGTACACTAGAAATACTCTTCCTATAGAAGCTTTCTTTCTCTGTCTTCTCTACAAGTGATATTTCCCTTCTTCCTCATTATTATTTCGTCTCTCTCTTTTCTTCAATTGTGAGTTTCATTTTGCTTTGTATTAGTAATTTCATTATTTCTGCAAACAGAATGTGACTTTTAATCTGCAAAACACCATGTAAAAATGACTGAACTATATATATGAACAATAATACTTTCCAAGGTCCGTACTTCTATTTTTTTTTAGATGGAAGCTAAAGGGCTTAACACACCCTTGAAATTCTCCCCCAAAAGTGTAATACCAATAACTGAACTTGTTAGCTCTAAAATATACTATGTGGTAAGAGGGTTTCCTGAAACAACTTAAACTTTCACAGTCAGTGACTATGGATATTGATCAAAAGACAATTACTTTTTGATAGCTAGCAGCTTGGGGGCATACGGAGTATTCTTATACTATACTTGATTTTCCTTGCCTGGAAAACCAGATGTTTCCTTCAGATTTAAGATAGATTGAGTCAAAATTTAGGAATTAATAAGAGGTACTAGGACTTTATTTCCAACATAGAATGGCAATAATTTTGAATTCAATAGAGTTGTTGGAGATTCTCTCTCAATACAGTATATAATGGAAGATGTAAAACTGATAGGCCCAGTCAGGTGTTAGGCAATTACTGTAAATGATAGATTAATAGGAATAAAGTTCTGCTCAGTGTCTCCTTGTGTCATAAAATGAGCTAAAGGGAGGCTCTTTCAAGCTGGAGAGGAATACAAAACTTTTCCAGCAAACAAATGTAATGCCTTAGCTATGCCATAGGCCCCGTGAGCTACTTCTCAAGCCTGTAAAGAAGTTCAAGAATGCCCCAAAATTTGTGATCATCAAAGCAAAATACAAGGACAGGTGAGTTATCATTTCCTGCATCCTACAGCCATGTTATACTGGCAGAAAATGAAATGCACTTTACTACCTCAGAATGAATTAATCTCTTTCCTTTGGCACACACCAACAGAACTTGAGGTCTGTGTTGTCTTTACGGATGTGATGAGACCTTGGTAGCATTTCTTAAATCAGAGGAAGATCACAGTCAAAGTATAAAAGGATGAAACAATCAAACCAAATAAAGTCAGCATGTTAATAAATCCCAAGCAAATTGGCCTAGATTTTCCCATACAACTTAGGTAATAAACTTAATAAAGAAAACCTATTATCAAAGTCAAAGGCATTAACCTTTCCATTTTACCTTGACAGATGAAAATATACTTATCAAGAAGCACTGTCCTATAATCCTTCATATTTGATGGTCTTACTTGCAATACATACTCCTTCATTAAACTTTACACCTTTTAGACACACAGCTCTTTCCTGAACTTCAGCAAATCCTTGACATAAATCATCGAAAGGATGACACTGTCTGCATTTGCATCAAAGACTTTGAAGAAGCTCCTTAACAAGAGAACTTTGACTCACTTTTGACGCTTTATTCTAGAATACCTTATGAAAATGCATAAAGACTTTCACAAGGAGACAAGTGAAATGAATAAAACGCCATAATGACCGTTAGTACCAAAACTGAAATGACTTGATATTTTGTAAAAGAATGCACCATTTTAAAAGTTAACAAGGTACATTCTATACAAGTCCTAGAGGAATCTCTGAACAAATAGCAATATTACATATGGGTTCCAAAGAAAATCAACATTGGGTATTAACCAATGAGATACTCAGTACAGTATAAAAAAACAGGAATAAATGCTTGAATTAGAGCTGTGTCTAAAGTTATTTTAAATTATCGTGTAGCTATAACTCCAACAATGATATGCTAACAAAACAAATACCATCCCATGATTTTTGCAAGTATAAAGTCCAACTGCGAGCAGAGTGGCTTAAAGAACTGTTTACTGAAGCCTATTGAATGTCTAAGCACATGAGCAGAGCATTTCGTGGGTGGGGAGTGCAATCTGTGTTTTAGCGCTATTTAGCAGCTCATAGTATTTCTATTATGCAAGGCCTATCACACTTCAGGGAAAATGGAGGGTAATTAAAAAATTACAAGTTGACAACTCCCACCAAAGAAAAACAAACTCCAAGCTAGGAAAAGTGCAAACCAGAATTTCTTGCTTTTTTTGAAGTTAAGGTGGTTCATTAGCAATTTAGACTTGAAGTAATGTCAGATTATCCATTTGACTTCCTTTTGTAAACTGTTAAAATGGAAGACATTTGTCTCCACGTTGTTTAATACACCATGAAATACATTCTTGGTCTTCATCAAACATTGACTTATTAATACATTTTTTTAATAGTAAAAAGGAAAAAAGGCTATACTTCATATATTTGTTAATTCTTTACCATAGAGAAACTGAAGCATATTAACAATAGCATAGCACTTTTTTACAAGTTGTACGTTAAATATTTGCAAAGACTATATAAGTTGAAGCCAGAATTATAGATGTAAAGTTTAATTGGAAAAACACAGCATGATTAGGTTGGAGGGAAACACAGCAGTTAAGGATTTTAAATTCTTTTGTCATACCACTTTTCTAGGCTTAGGTATAAGGTTTTGCTTATTTTGTTAAGGGTGGGAAAGTCAAACACCAATATCCATTAAAACCTCAAAAACTTAATGTATAGTCTCTTTGATATTAGAGCTAGAAATGTTTTACAAATTTTATAAGATACAAAACTTTACACAAATTCCCTCTTAAGAACAACAGTAAACTGCCTCTTAAGAACAATAAATTTAATCAAGTTACATTTTATGTTTGTGATTCAAGTTTTTTATAAATTTATAATTTCATATTATCTGTAGCATTTTATACCCATGTCGTTCTTGTTTTATCTATAAATTCATCCATGAATTTCATTACATTTAGTCTGTATCAATTAGAGACATTTATAATGACATAAAACATGGGTATATATGTATCATTTGCTCATGAGAGAAAATGTAATTATTAAGGGGTATTTTACAGATAATAAATTTAGGACCACAAAAGCACTTGCAGGGTATAGTGTTTGGATGCTTTTGCCTTTGTAAGCCTTGCCTTTCCTTGGTGCTGGATATACAGATATTCAGTGTATCATGTTGTGGCATTCAAAGACAATATAACTGAAATCTCTACAGGAGGAGTTCATTTTGGATGGAACATAAATAGTTCAAGATTAGAATCTAAAGTAGCATTATGAATGACAAGAATTTCTACTTTTCAAAAAATCAACTCTAAAGTGGGGAAAAAAATATACATCCTTCTCTCAACATGACAGAAAGTGCTCTAGAGAGATGTACTTTCCTAAAAACGGCTGATAGGTGTTTTCCCTAAGGTGAAGAAAATGGCTTCAAAAATCCTAATGTTCTTTCCAATGACCATAAGTTGAAACACATGCAACTTAAAAATAAAACATTTCTCCCCCAACAATGGACCCTTCAGCTAACACTCAAAACAGCCTTGTGATTCTTCGGGGGAAATCAGACATACATTTCCCCTAGGGGAAATCAACTCATGTTCTGAATATATCGTACTTATAGCATTTCCTCCTTTCTGATCCCAGCTAATCTAATAGAGATATGTTGATAACTTGCTGTATGGGATAGTATAACTGGATTTAGTGAAGTGGCAACTTGAAAGTGAGAAGAGCAGTATATATATCAGTGGCTCAAACTATTTAAGTAATCTGTTGGAAAATGAAGTTTATATAAAAAAAATACTTTTGTAGCATAGAAGCGTGGATATTGCAGGCCATATTGTACTGTTACACGGTTGTCCCCTGGGGATGGAAGTGACCCAGCTATAAGTGTGCCTGTTGCTTCAGGCTCAGGAACAACACAGAGATTGCTCCATTCTGTGAGATCCCACAAAGAGTGGTCTTATACAGAATGGTACCAGCACAGAATTTCATTTCCTGGAAAGAAAGTGAGGAGTGCATTGAAATACTGGTCTTCCGAAAGTAAGATTCTTCTGGAGCTCTCTTGCAAACAGCTCTGTTTCTCTACTCACATAATGTAAAAAAGTTCATGTTCCTATTTATTATTCAGATATCACAACCCTCTTTTGAGAAACAATTGAACAGTACGAAATGATTTCAACTTGCTTTCTTCAGTTCATAAGCCAAATTCTGCTTGTCAGGAAGTAGTAATTGCATTGCCATTCATAATCATCTCAGCTTTGTCCAGTAATTCTCTAAATGATTTTTGTTCTTAAATTTATTAATGGATTTTTATGGTTTATTTTTAAAGGGCTTTTTAAGGGCTTTTTGTTTTACAGAGCTCAGAACTGATTCGACTTCTTAAAACATATATTTTTACAAACATCGTATATGCAGTAAGTGCAAGCTAGAATTTTAATTAGTAAGAAGCAGCAATGAGAGATATCTTCAAAACACAGCAATAAATACAATAAACATAAAAGACAGAAAAACCTTTTGTTCAAATGTTCCTATCATAGGCATTTCATAATACTTATTACAAAGAAAAGAATAAAAACATACAGTAACAAATTAATATTTCTACAGTTTTGGGAATGGTCCAGTAACATTGTAAGCAGATTTAGTGGAATAAAACTTCTCCATGCTAAATACTTTATCTCTACCTGAAGTCTCTGCTCATAAAGGAAATTATGGAAAGCCCTCTAAAATATCATCCATTTGGAACAGCAGAGTAATTCATAACAAGGAGAAGGAAAATGATCCTATGTGATATTTTGATTCAAGAGTTTTAAAAGTGACGACTAAAAAATCCCACCCCTCCTTGTAAAGGCTATTAATTCTTAAAGCTTCAGGGTGAGAACTAACCTTTAATTAACAGAATCAGGAATTTTTCCCTGCAAACACATTCCTTCATAATTGCATCTTTTTTGGTAAATATTTTCTTCTGAGTTCTTCTGGGCCTATTACACATTAAACTGTTTATTGGATTAGATATGTGAATAAACGAATCTTAAATTGTAGCTCTAAGGCTTTAAAGAACTGCTCATAAGCCACTTTTATCTGGTGAAATACTAATGTCATCATCCCATTCTACATAGGAAGTAAAAAACTCACATATTTAGCTTGCTAATAGTTCTTTTATAAGTTCAGTCTTCTGTTGTTTTCTCTCCAAATGAATGACTTCCACATCAAAGATACTAGTAAAGCACAAAGGCATTATTTTGATAAGAAACTTTCCTCAGAAGTCTCAAATGAATTGTCAAGAGAGAAAACCTCTGAGTCATTTACTTACATAGCTTACTATAAAAGTGTTATATTTGCTTTTGCTGTATTTCAATTTCCAGGGTTTGTTTTTCACTTAGTTTCCAACAGATAAAAGAAGATTTTATTTTTGGAACACACGGTGTGAAACTCACCCAAGTTTTGGTAACAGAAATTTCTCCATTGTGTTGAGATAAAGTTCATTTCTGAAAGCCAAATGAGCCCAGGGAATTCACAGCATGAGCACTGAGAATCTAACAAAGGCAAGTGGCTTTGTTTTGCAAGACAACCCTCCCCAAGTAAGACTGCCCACTTTAGTAACAGTCACCTTTGGACCATGCCTTAAGGGAGAAAGTGGAAGATAATTAAAATCCATCATTGCAGTGTAATCAGGTGTGTGTCTACACTTGATCAGAGGAAAGAACTTCAAGGATGAAAGTCTGACAGTAAATACAGGAAAAAAAAA
>VXAK01002358.1:18813-45993 GCA_013399435.1 Arenaria interpres
AAAAAAAAACAAAAACAAACAAACCAAAAAAAACCAACTGAAAGGTCTGAAAGGGTACAAGACAATAGAAAAGTCAATAAAGGGAATGGAATAAGAACAGAGAAAGGAAGCAAGGCTAGCCTGTACATAATGGAGATAAAAAGGTTAAAAGTTGCCGAATCGTTCTTGGTTTCTGTATATGTATAATTCTTCAAACCTCTCCAAAATAAGTCTCTCCGCTTGATTCTATTCATCATAGTGCTGACAGTTCTTTTTTCATCCATCTTCAGTAAGTCAACAATATCCCTAAATAATGTCAGTCTTATCTCACACAACTGTAGATGCTACACTAAGAGAGGATTGAGTGTTGTTGCATTTTGATCAAGTCAAGACATTCTTACTTTACAGGGCCAGTTTTTCTCTGTAAGCGTACAATAGATGATGGAAACTATATTAACTGCCTAAGTTCAGTTTACGGTAAGGTCATAAGCTGTTGAGAAACACTTGTTTAGGGCTACCACAAGAATTTTTCCTAAGTTCTAATGGACATTAAAATCAAAGTGAGTATACTTCATTTAGTTTCTTTTTGCTCACTCTAAAATATATACTTAGAGTATTATTGCTTCTAGCTTGCTGCAAGTGGGTTTTTTTCATATTATTCTATATAAAAGTGAATTACAGGTAAGCTTGTTCCAACTTATTTACATTTATTCCCATTATGCAGCAAAACCAGAATCTGCATTTTAACAATATTTAATGAATAAGAATTTCCATAATATTGAAACTCTTGTTGTGCTTTACACCACAAAAACAATCAGTTTCTAAAATATATACCAGAGGTGTATTTCTCCTGACTAGAATTTTACCTTGCTTGGCTCTGTGCCTCTCATTCTACTTCTCTGCATGCAAGGCACACTAGTTGAATAATGACCAAAGTGGTTTACTCTATGCCAATCAATAAAATTTTTTAAATTGTCTTTCTAAAATTTTCCTATGAAAGGCACTTGTCTTCATTAAAATGTTTGGCTAAACAAAACATTTAGTTTTTAGAAAGTGTCAGAATTAGGCTCTTACATCCTTATTCAGATACCTAAGGATGTAATCTTATTTTCATACTTGCTGAGTGCTCATTAAATAGGAGTTGACAGAATCTGATGGTGGCTCAGCATGTTGGAAAACATTAAACCACCAGTTAGGAATCTTTACAGCCATTTAAGCTTACTTTTGTCATACAGAAACAAAAAATAATCACAGGATACTGGACTAAGTAGAGAATAGAATATTGTTTATGAATTCTATGTTTAACATTTAGGACTAGGTAATTTTTTTTGCCATTGATACAGTGATTGTAAAATGGATCCGGAATTGGTGTTTGTGTTTCATTCAAGGAATATTATCAATATGATAGCTATGTAATATTCACACACAACACCTGAAGATTTCTAGAGGTGTATTGTTTCATCATATATAGTACCTGAATGGGTTATGGAACTCAAAGAGAGCAGAGTCTGAGGTTTTTCTGGTGAGGAAAAATCAAAACACCTAGTTTTCTTGAAAATTTGGAAATAGCAATCCATCCCGCACCACTGGAGAGTGTAAAGTCAAGTAAGCATAATCATATCCTGAATGTTGAATAACATATTCTTGGCTATGGAATGAAAAAGATAATGATTTTTCAAATATGGTATTGAGCCTTGGAAAAAAAACAGAGCCTTTTACTTCAGGTATAACACTCCAGCCTTAGCAGTCAGCCTTACATCAGTTGTTTTGTTTCCCTTTATTTACTGGGCACAAAAAAAACACCCACAGCCTTCTTTAATAAAACAGAATATTTAATCAGCTTAATTACATTTCAGGAATCTGGAAGTGTATTTCCAAGTTGCATCACTGGTATACAACCTGGTATACAACCTGGTTCTTTGAAATTATTTTTGCTGTTCAGAAAAACGTGTTATTCTGCAGAGGATATGTGATAAGAAGTACAAATCACTATGTAGTATAGAAATTGTTCTGGATGATTCCTGGAATTGTTAAATATCATGGGCAGTTCTCTTTTGAACACAAATATATAGAGATATCCAAGACAGAATTTTCTATTGGAAAATAATAAAAATTGTAACTTCTGTTCAGAATGTATCTGTCTCAATGACAGAAGAAAGGCAAAGCAATTTGTTTCATTAGCCCACTTGTCCTCCCCAATTTGATGCAATTCTTGTCCCTGGCTTCAGAGTTAAACTACTGTTAAAATTGTTTTCTATTTAGCATGGAATCATTACCACTCTCCTTTAGCTCTCAAAGGTCATGGAGAACAGGAGAGAATGTCTGAGGACTGGAAGAAAGCTAATGTCACGCCAGTTTTCAAAAAGCACAAGAAGGAGGATTTGGGAAACTACAGGCCAGTCAGCCTCACCTCCATCCCTAGAAAGGTGATGAAACAGCTCATTCTGGATGTCATCTCAAAGCATGAAGGGGAAAAGAAGGTTATCGACAGTGGTCAACACGGATTCACCACAGGGAACTCAGGCTTGACCAGTCTGGGTAGATGAGGGGAGAGCAGTGTGTGTTGCCTACCTTGACTTCATCTAGGCTTTTGACGCTGTCTCCCATAACATCCTCACAGGTAAGCTTAAGAAGCGCGGGTTAAATGAGTGGACAGTGAGGCTGATTGAGAACTGGCTGAATGGCAGAACTCAGAGGGTTGTGACTAGCAGCACAGATTCTAGTGAGAGGACTGTAACTAGCAATGTTCCCTGCATCTAGTCTTACTCAACATACTCATCAATGACCTGGAGAAGCTAGAGAGTTGGGCAGAGAGGAACCTACTGAAGTTCAACAAGGGCAAGTGTAGGGTCCTGCACATAGAAAGGAATAACCCCATGCGCTGGTGCAGGTTAGCGGTTGATCTGCTGGAAAGCTGCTCTGAAGATAGGGACCTAGGAGTCTTGGTGGACAAGTTGACCATGAGGCAGCAATGTGCTCTTGTGGCCAAGAAGGTCAATGGTATCCTGGGGTGCATTAAAAATAGCATGACCAGCAGGTCAAGGGAGATTATTGTCTCCCTCTACTCTGCCCTGCTGAGGCCACCTCTGGGGTACTGTGTCCAGTTCCGAGCTCCTCAGTTCAAGAAAGACAAGGAACTACTGGAGAGAGTCCAGCAGAGGGCTAAAAGGTGATCTAGGGAGTGGACCATCTCTCTTAGGAAGAAAGGCTGAGAGGCTTTCATCTGTGTAGCCTGGAGAAGAGAAGACTGAGAGGGGATCTTATTAATGCTTATAAATATTTAAAGGACAGGTATCAAATGAGGTCCAAGCAGAATAATCAAATCAAAGGGAAAGAGATGGGCTTGGGAGAAGGAAAGGACTTAGGCACTTGTTCAGTTGTTATTTTGTTTCAATGTCTTCAGCTTTTGTTTTGGACTCTGGAAGAGCAAATTTCTGTATTAAAAAGGTATTCAGCTAATTAAGCACTGACCATCGTTACTGGAAAATACAGTTGAAATACAATGCATGTTAAGACTTCATATAATTAGTTTCTTTCTTAAGCCAGTGCAGGGACATCTTTCCATAACTTTATCATGTCTTATTCCCTTTCCAGATCTAAAGTGTTACCAAAATTTAAAAAACAAAAAAAGGAAGGGGATGGGTGGGGCAATAAGAAAAAAAGCCCTTAAGAATTAGATATTACTGGCTAATGAACAATCTGATTTTAGTATTGCTTTCTGTAGAGTTTTAACTGATGTATCTACTAGACTGATCTACAGTTGGAAAGACCAAACGTATCTAATTCCCAGCACCAGTAGTGAATCCTAGTTTATACTATCATCAGTAACAACACAGATGATCAAATTACTTCAGCTGATGATTAGCACATCCCTTGAGCAGTCAATGTTAGCAGTTACATATCACTGAATTTATGAAATCATACAGTCAGAACTTCCCTTTAAATATAATATTTAAGAAGGCATGTCTCAGAAGAACATTAACGTTTTTGAACAATAAGACCTATAATATGAAGATAAAACATAAATCTCATAGTAATCAGAAATGTTTTCTGTAGCACAGGTATTTAACCATTTTCTAGGATTCTGGTGAAAGGAATTTCAGCGAGGATTTCTTTACAGATATTTGTTGTTTCTAAATTTGAAGGAAGATTTTGAATGTTTTCTCAAAAGAAGATGAAGATAGAAGAACACTTAGTTAATGGCTTATTTTATGACCTAAAAATGCACTGGTTTGCTTTGGTTGGGCTTTTTTGATTGATTTGTTTGTGTGTGCCTGTAAATACAAGTTATCTTGTTATTACAAAAAAAAAAAGTCTCATCTAGTTTGGCTGAGTTAAGGAGGTCAACCTCTCCTTATTATCTTGGGCAAGTTGGAAATAGCCTGTTCTTTGAAATGTAGGTTGGGTTTTGACCAATTAGTACAGCTTTACCATCTGTAATTTTCAGGGTACTTACAGCTTTTGTTTATGTAGATTTCCTAAAATACAGAATAAAAGGGAAGAATGCAAAAGAAAACTGAATATAAACGTGCTGTTTTACAGATATTTTGTGATTATGCCTATGATTTTGGTTTTGGAGCTCTTCCTTGAGTGGAAAAAGTGGAATACTCAGGGATTTACTTTAATTAGAATAATTACTCATATAATACTCTTATTTACCCAAAATATAAGCAAAAATATTCTTATTTGTGAAGTATCACAACTCTTAAAGAGATCGAATGTGCCTCTTAAAATTCTTTTGCTACCAAAAAGACAGTATTAACATAATATTAAAATATTATTAATAACATTAGCTATATCAATACTGATGTTTGTCCCTTGCATTGCTAAGTCTGACAAAATACAGTGCTTAATCTGTGCAGGCAGATATGAATTTATTGTGTTATGAGACAAGTGTTAAACTGAAAATCAACTCAGGCCAAAATACTCCTAACTACAGCTAGGATTTTGGGCTATTGCTGCTGGATTTTTTTTTTCCTAAGAGCCAAGCCAACAAATCTGCATGGCACATTGTGTTTAAAAAAAATAGACAACCTCTTCTGGACCTAACATGCAACAGTTGATCTTCTCTGGTCATGGACATGATGAACCTCTGTGTGCACTTCTCAAATATATTTATTTCTTTGTGGTCAACATGCTTCACCAGGCAACTTATTGCTGCTCTGCAAACACTCGATGACAGACTGGCACTGATGTTTGCACTTGAAGAAAATGTAACTGTCACCACTCTGTAGAATCCTCTTGATCTTCCTTCTTAAACTTTCTAGTTTTAGAAGCCAGAGATCTCAGAAAAAAAACACCAAAACCACCAAAAAAAGCCAACAAACAAAACCACCAGAAAACAAACTTTAATCCTCAAAGTGTTAAGAGCCTTTTAGATGGACAAGAATTTTAAAAATTTTGGGCTCATTACAGGACTAAAGTGCATTTAGTTAATCAAAGAAATAATAAAAAATAATGTAAGATTAAAATGAAACAATTAAGAGACCTGTTTGGTTTAGGAAAAACGTCCTCACACTCAATTTCAACAAGTGTAGAGGTTTCTTGAAACAAAATGATGTTTTATTCTTCACGTACTGTTGTCAACATAGACTCCATTCAAGTAACATTTTCTTAGCATATCATAGAAACCATACATTGTGAAAAGTGTGTAGTAAATTTATAAAACTAGTTGATTAGAACAGTTTTCCACAAAATTACTGCAGACCTATAGTTTCCTAGATTTAAGTAGCTTAAATTGATTTGTAGCTTGTCCAAAAACATCTGTATTACTATAGTGAAATTTATAATAATGAAGTGTCACTATTCAAACAAGTAAAGCTGAATATTGCAATGCTGTTCAATTAATGATAATATACATTTGTCCATAGTACTAAGAATAATTTGTTAAGGCCTGAATTGTGCATGAAAACCCAGTTTTTAAGTTAAAAGCCTAAGGACTGGATGCATTAAAGGCAGCAAATCTACTACTTTTGTCCTTTAAAGTTTGAAGGATACCTATAAAACTAGATGTACAGTTTAAAACATCTTCTGGTCTCATCTTTGTCTGAATCCTTCACAGATAACTGCCAGCTATCATCCAGCATATGGGATTACTACGGCAGTCCATATGCTTTTTAACAGTTGGTGTTCAAATTAAAATTTGCAAAGTCAAATAAGAAAGTGGCCCAGGCAACAAAGCCTAATTACTAGCAGCTACAACAAGCTGCCAACTCCAACTCAAAATATTTCCTATCAGTTTGTTTTTTTAAACTGAATATTATTAACCTGTTTTACAGTTCCAAAAATGTACTGACAACATGGACCTGTATTTGTACAATAAACTTGAAACCCAATAAGCTTGACTTGATACGCCACAGATGATTTGAAGGAGAATATTTGTTGATTTGTTTATCTGAGCCATGCTTTATAAAGTGTCTGTAGTATAGGCTTGTCAGTATGCCTTCAGGTGATCAAAAACATGACAATTCTGGAGAAGCACTGGCCCAATTCTAAACTCAAAGCATGCTGATGTTTCATGCTACAATATGCTCAAAGCACAGAAGGACTGATTGACTTCCATCTCAACTCTCTCTTTCATATTTTTTCTGACACTTTTATCCCCCGTTTGCTGTATCTGACAGATTTTCCTGCTCTTTCAAAGCTCTATATCTTACTCTTTAAACTTGAATCACTGCTAAATTTTTTAATTGGATCTCTTGATCATTCCTGCACTTAGGTTTTCATAATTCAGTCTTCCCTGGATAGACCTACACTAAAAATTTGGTGGGGTATGGTTGTTTTTGGAGCTTTTCTTTGTGGCTTTTTTGTTTGCTTGTTTTGTTTGGTTTTTTTAGGAAGGGTTTTGCTTGCTTGTTTTTTTAATAGAGGTTTGCCTTGCATTTTTAATGCCTTACACTGTTCTACACTGTTCCCTAGAGTGCACCTCTGAGGTGTTCAAAGCAGTTCTCTTCCTGGTGGAAGTAAAATTTAAGTCATGCAAAAGCATTGGAGTAATGTAATGTGGATGCATTAGATCTGTCCTCCAGTTAGCTCTCTGTGCATGTACCTAAGACTGGCAACTACTGTGAACTTGATTTCAACAGACACACTGTTGAAACAGAAGCACTGTCCTAGAAATGTAATAAATCACAATAAAGGAAGCTTCAGTCCACCTATATTGGTGCTGAAGCAGCCAGTGATGCAGAAGTTCACTCTGAACATGCAAATTCGTTTACCTTCAGCACAAGATAACCTGGAAGATGGTCTTCAGGAGAAGTACTCCAACAGCTAATGGGTATCTGAGTAGGGGACCAGGCAAAACACCAAAATAGAATCCTCTCAGTGAATTCAGGCACACCCAAATGTTTCTCTCTACAGATTTGCTCCTATTGTATTTTTCTGTTTGCTAAGAAAAGTATAATTTTAGTATCTCAGACCTCCACCTAAACCATTAGCACTCTAGGGTCCAAATTAGTCCCTTCTAGCTCAGTCAGCAAATGGAGTTCTCTAATTCAGGAGTTACTCTCAGTTTTCTTTACAATTAATAGAGGGAGAATGATTCAGGTGCCTGTCTCTACTGAGAGCAAGGGGAACTTTAGTGAAGTATATTTTCAAATAATCCACTTTGGTTAGATGCCTAAAGTAAGCCAGAACAAACCTAAGCTAATTATGGCTTATTTGGAGACAATACAGTAGACAAACAAAAAGTACACTTTGAAGGAAGGATTTTTCTTTAGCTGGAGAAACTCTAATTGAAGGCAGGCTTAAACTTGATAACACACCAGTGTTTTAGTAATTTCTGAAGAGTTGTAGACATTACCTTAAGGTCTTTTCCCCCACTCTGCCACTCCCAGCAAGTAGGTTGGGGGTGTGCAAGAAGTTGGGAGGAGACACAAACAGGACAAGAGGATATTCCATACCATACAATGTCACAATCAGCAATAAACATCCAGGGAAAGGAGGAGGTTAAGGGGAAAGTTCATGGCTATGGTGCTTTTCTTTCCAAGCAACTCATATGCATGTTGAAGCCCTGCTTCCCTGGAAATGGCTAAACATCTGCCTACCAATGGGAAGTAGTGAATGAACTCCTTATTTTGCTTTGCTTGCACATGTTGCTTTGATTCACTCATTAAATTAACCTAACTGACAAGTTTTCTTGCTTTTGCCCTTCCAATTATCTTCCCCACCATCTAGGGGGGAGGTAAGCAAGCAGCTCAGCGCTTAGCTGCTGGCCAGGGTCAACCAACCACAGCCCTAGAAATAACCTTATACACCAGAAGGCTGATAAGCCTGCGGCAGACCAATTTTAAATTTCTGATACTCTTGCATTTAATAAAAGAGATTAATAGACTGTTTACAACAGTTACAAAGTATAGTGTGCAATACTTGCATGCATACTATTAATCATGCCAGCCATTCTACCTTAATGTCTAAAGTATTACAGGATGAAGTAATTTTCTGCCTTCGAATGCTTTTTTTTCCTTGTATCAATCTTGCCTGGTATAGCTATGCTTATCACATATGCTTCTTTCAAAAACTAATGTGCAAAATCACAAACACAAGTCTCCATTTTATTGATGTGCTTAAATTAAGCATTAACAGAAAACAAAAGAATCCAAAATTCCATAAACAACTAGTTTAGCATCTCAAATGAAAATTCACATGACACAAACAAATTAGTTTACACACACACAAAGAAGTTAAATTTTGTAACTGCATTAGCATAGTTAACTCTTTATCAATTATAGTGGTCCAATCTCATGTAGTTAAGAATGGAGGTCTTATTATTGCCTCATCATGAATAAATCCTTTCGCTCCCCGTAGACCCTCTGTATTTTCTATTGTGCACTATTTTTTTAAAAAACCATCATTCTCTTTTTTAATTTATCTAGTCATGAGCATAGTATTTTGTAGGTGTTGGTTAGGATCCTCACAATGAAATCGGCTTCACCTTACAAGTCCTAACACTTTAGGTTGTAAGATGATATAAAAAATAAATTACATTTTAAATCTGTATTACCACACTATAAACTGAACTTCAAAGTGTTTAACGGTAGCAGAACCAAAGACAAAACTTTATTCCATTTGAATAAGTTGAATTTTTTTTTGCATGGCTTTGCAATCTTTCCAAATTATCTGTATCTTACAAGGCCTTCACTAGATTGATTTCCTCTTGACCATCTTCACAGATGTCAAAACCATAAATTCTTTCTACTTAAAAATAGTAATTTATCTTTAGACAAATATGATTTAATATATTTTAGAAAGATTTTTTGCTTATGGTAACTTCTCTCATCTGCTTCTTCAGTTCCTTCTCTGCCTTCTCACCGTCTTGTCTCTTCTTCATCTGTCTAGATCTTAGCCACATTAAATCCAAACAGCATGGCAGGGATCAAAAATTCAGATTACCAGAATTAACTCAATCATTCAATTATTCACTCAAATTTATTAGCATCCTTCCTTGCCCTTAACTAAGATTTAGCATCAATATCCAAAATTATGTTGACTGTATTTCAAGCCATTTCAAGCTCTTTCTACTGGACATTTCATGCTTTTATTGCATAGCTAAAAGTCACCTGAAACTTCTTCAGTTTGTCGGATGGAACTATCAGCACATTGATTCAATGCAGTGAATTAGCGTAGGTAATGTGTTTGAGCTTGGCAAGTCTTTATAATAGCATTCAACTTTTTCAATCAGTATTTCTCCTTAAAAATCTAAAAGTAGTTAATTTCTTCTGTCTTCAGTATCAATTACATAAAGAATAAAGTATTTTTTTTATGTAGCACTTGTTTAATAACTATTTGCATAAACATCTGATCTAGCATTTCTAGTCCTAAGTCTTTTTCCTTTCCTCCCTCCTTGATACAATATTTAGATTTTATAATACAAAAGTAAATGAAATCAAAGCTGTGAAAAATTACTTGAGAGCCAAAGCATTAAGTTAACTCTAAACAATTAGCTAACATTGTTTTAGTGGAAATTAAGAAGGGAAAAGAACTAATTGATTATTTAAGACCCAAGATTTTAGTATCTACTTAGAAAAATAAACAATTAGAAGAAAGTTGATAAATCAATCACAAAAACTACACTAGAACCTTATACAGAGTGTTTTATAGACAGGTATGTAGATTATAGACAAAAACAACACTGTGTCCCTCACAATTAAGACTTCAGACTCTAAGGACTGCCCAAAATCTACAGAAAGTATAAGGAAAGGGACAACATAGTAAGCAAAGGGTAATTTCTCATTTTATAAATTAAGGATTAGGGTCAGTAACATGAACAAAGGATTTTTGAAGAGAAGCTTGAGCACCTGAAAGAGTTTCTTTCTGCAGTTTTTTAAAAAACAGTAATCAAAATATGTGACCATTTGGTGAAGCTTTAAAATTGTCAGCAGTTAATTATGAGCTGTTCCATGGTAGGGTTTCATTTCTCGTCTCTCCCACCACCTGAGAGCAACAATGCGGAAGGAGAGAGGAAACATACAGAAGCAGCCAAGACTAGTAGAAAACATGCACTAATCAAGCTAATGGAAACCTAAGTGATAAGATTTTTTGGATACCGGATGGGGTCAAGAAGATCCAGGAAGATACGTTTTGAATGAGCAGGCTGCAATATTTCCAGGATACGCACTGAACTTTTGGCAGCTGAAGTGAGAGGAAGCTGTGAATATGTGGCAAGGTAAACAAGAGCTGAAAATGGAAACCTTGAAATCCAAACAAACCATTTCAACGCATTTGCCAGCTGGAGCATCAAGCTGACAATTAAAAATCACTGACTTAACGTAGTCAGACACAATAGAAACACAAATATTGGCAGAAAACAGTGTGAGAAAGAATATGCCACACATCAAGGTGCATTACAAACTGTTAATGAGAAAACAGAATTCAGGAAACAACTGGGAGAAAAATGCAAACAGAAAATGCGATAAAATAAATGAATGTGAAGCGCTTCATGAGGTTGGGAGCCAACAAGCCATTCTGGGCACCCAAGAATGCACTTGACCCAAAGGTTTCTAATACCTCTAGTTTATATTAGCTTTACTTCTTCAAAACAACACTCATGACATATCAAATGTGTACCTAAGCCATCTTTTTCTGAAAAGATTACTCTTTTATACTCTGCTTGCCTGCTGCCAGCAGTTTGGCAGAGCTCTCTACTCCTTTCACTACTCCGTTATCTGAAGGATTCAGTCTACAAGCCCATCTGCCCAAAAATCTGAACTGAACACAAACAATCCAGCCTATTGCTCACCAGCGCTGTTGAATTATTTACCGTTACAAGAATCATGTTGCCTTTAAGTTCTCCATAAGTCCAAGACTATCCCCACTTCACATTTGAAACAGATGATGGATGACAAGTTTTGGTAGGTTCAGTTCCCTAATATAGGCCAGAACCACATGACAGACTGGAACAGATGCACCAAATGCTTTAGATATCCTACCCAGCATTCCATCCAAAAAAGTGATTACTCCAGATAATAAGACACAGCAGTTCTAAAGGAACTTAAAGATAAAAAATTTCCAACAGAACATATTTTCTTATTCATGAGAGCATCACCAAATCACAATAAAATGACAGGCAAACAAAAAAAAAACCCAAACCATAAATCCAGTCATTTTTAATAACTAATACAAAATCTTTAGGGCAATGATAGATAAGCACAAAGCAACAGATGGATGTGGCTAAGGGCACGGATCCAAAGCTTAGTAACTGAAGTCTATGGCCTGAAAAAGAGGGATGTTATGATCAGGAAACAGTCATGCTAATATCCAACAGCCATTTGTTATAACGAACTGAAGCATTACTGAATACTGACTACTTAGTTCAAGGTTACTAGAAGAAACAATTAGAAAAGAAAAGCAGATTTTAGAGTTTTTAATGAAAACAAGTTATTAGCCCTCATTTCAGTAGAGGTCTGTTCTGGATAAGTCTCAAATTGACCAACTGAAGGTCTAGAACATTGACTCACTTTAAGTAGCTATCCTTCTCCACTACAATGAATATTATTGTGAAAGCATAAGTTCAGTGTGCCCTTTCCAACCAGTATCTGCACTCCAGCATGCTAAGATCTGTATTCAGACAGGTATACAAGCAAACAATTCTAGTAACTCAAACTACAGTCCTTAACAGAGAAAAGATTAGCTACCACCCAACTAACACAGAACAAAAATGCTCATAAGGTTTACATTACCTCCAAAAGGGAAACTTTACATGTATAATTACATTCTTTAAACGTAAAACAAAAAAACCTGTAAAAATTCAGGACAGGAAAAAAAGGCCAGTATAACTGAGCATACCACCAGATTTTGTAGCCTTGCTGCAGGTGTTTGGCTGCCCACACTCAAGATGAGCTCTGATGCAATGCAGCTGTGTAATCTGTAACTGCTGTGAAGAGAATTGGTTGTGAGAAAAAACTGTGAGAAGCCTTGTTGGGATCTCCTTGCTTTGACTTAGGAGCTGCAGAGAAGCTAAGGTTCTTTACCTTGGTCCTTGCCTGAGCAATGGTACAGATATGTCTATGACTTGTCTTGCACTTTGCTGATCCTGGCCTTGCCTTGTTGACTTTGACATACTGGTTTGACCTTCAGACTTCCTCATCACCACAGACTTGTCTGACAAATGTAGGCTTTTGGCTCACCTTGGATACCATCACAAAAACTGCTTTGCTCACCTTGTTCTGTCACTGTGGGACTGAGCCCTTAGTGATGCCCCTGCTCTGCAAACCCTGCTATCACACTATGGGATTTATATCCCTTGCAGGAAACCACCCATCAATGCCCCTTGAAAGTGATAGATTCTGTCTTTGATAAGCAACAGAAAGCCAGGTCTAACCATTCACTGATGATGAGTACATAAATATTTTTCTGCAATCCATCTCCTGTTTTCTTAAAAGACAAAAAATGCAAACCTCTAAATTGCAAATTAACCACATATACTTACGTGGTACCTGCTGTTTCCCTCCAATCTTAATCTTTTACTCTTGAGACAAAGAAACAATACAGAATAAAGCTCCCCTGGTAAAAGTACATCCTTTACAGTAATACGTGTTTTGCATTCACAGTTAAAAATCCATAATTTATAGTCAGAGTTCAACATATAAATAGGAAATAACTCAATTAAGTTCTGAGAATCTAAGATAGACCAAACCTCAAAATCAATTTTTAGCAGTCATCTTCTACATCATAGAATCATAGAATGGTTTGGGTTGGAAAAAATCTTAAAGATCATCTTGTTCCAACCCCCTGCCACAAGCAAGGACACCACCCACTAGACCAGGTTGCTCAAAGCCCCATCCAGCCTGGCCTGGAACATTTCCAGGAATGGGGGGCATCCACAATTTCCCTGGACAACCTGTTCCAGTGTCTCACGACCCTCACAGTAAATATTTTTTTTCTAATATCTTGCTTAAATTTCCCCTCTTCCAGTTTAAAACCATTACCCCTTGTCCTATTGCTACATGCCCTCATAAATAGTCACTCTCCATCTCTCCTGTAGGCCCTCTTTAGGTACTGGAAGGCCGTTATAAGGTCTCCCCAGAGCCTCCTCTTCTCCAGGCTGAACAACCCCAATTCTCTCAGCCGGTCTTCATAGGAGAGAGCCTCCATCCACCTGATCATCTTTGTGACCCTCCCCTGGACCCATTCCAACAGGTCCATGTCCTTCCTGTGTTGAGGACTCCAAAGCTGGACACAGTACTCCAGGTGGGGTCTCATGAAAGCAGAGTAGAGATGCAGAATCCCCTCTCTTGACCTGCTGGCCACGCTTATTTTGACGCAGCCCAGGACAAGGTTGACTTTCCGGGCTGCAAGCACACATTGCCAGCTCATCTTGAGCTTCTCATCAACTAACTAACACAAAGTCTTCCTCAGAGCTGCTCTCAATCCATTCTGTGCCCAGCCTGTATTTGTGCTTGGGATTACTGTGACCCAGGTGCAGGACCTTGCACTTGGGCTGGTTGAACTTCATGAGGTTTGCACAGGCCTGCCTCTCAAGGCTGTCCAAATGCCTCTGGATGGCATCCCTTCCCTCCAGCATGTTGACTGTGCCACACAGCTTAGTGTCATCAGCAAACTTGCTGAGGGTGCACTCTATCCTGCTGTGGTCCAAAAGCTCACAAGACTTCCATTAGGGTGAAGTTGCATGTTGAAATTATTTCATATTATAATCTTATCACATTTAGTGGGTTAATGAGAAAACTGGAGCTAAAATGCCAATATCATATAGATAATTCTGAGCTCTGTTTTGTTTTCAAGGTTAAGCAAGCAAGAAGACAGCCCTGGTTACACTTCATATGCTGCTGAAGTCAAAATCTGTAGCATTAGCTGGAAAAACCTGAATCCAAACCAAGCCAACATTTGTATGTTAAGAACTTCAGTACTTGAACTTAAAGACCTTGTTTCCTTTTAGTGCTTCCAAATTGTGCAGACATCTGCTGTCAATGAATTTGATCCTCTCAGCTGTCCAAGCATCCATCATAGTTAACATCACTCCCTATATGCTGATTACAATTATGATTAGCCTCAGGATTACATCCTCTTTCATAAATTATCTGCCCATTCTTGCCTATAATTCTCTTCCAGATTTAATTATTATTACATTAAGAGATATTATAAATGACTATAAAATATCAAGGATTAGAGCCATTGAGAGAGCTATACTATCTCTGTATGTACTCCAGAAATTTTCAAGAAAAAATTTAAAGAATTTTGTATTGTTGTATTTATTATTATACCCACATTATTTTTCCTCCTAGTTTATAGCAGATAGGGACATACTCAAACCTCTATGTAAGAGTTGTCAGGATCCATTCCAAATGTTATGGCCAGGAACCATTTTTAAAAGTCCAAATCCCTTTTTTAGGTCTTTTTGAGTTCTTGACTTTAACAGCATTCGGTTACAAGGGGGTCCAAAGTTTAGTTGGGCATTGTGTAAAAGAAGTGTTTCATCAGGTAGGAATTTTCTACCTTTCATTTTCAGTGAATGTTCCCTTATACTTGGCTTTACCGATGACTTTGACATGCTCAGAGAATTATTGTAAATTAATGAGATGTGATTTCTCTTTGCAGAATTCACATCATTACACTGCATTTTATGTTGTTAACCCAAATACCTCAATGTTCTTTTTACTATATTTCATAATTTCATAATTATTTAAGAATGAAACTAGAAGCCCCAAGGAAGCTCTGGCTTGAGAACAATGGCAGCAGAGGTCATCATGAATATGTATTTCTTGCTCTCCCTCTTTGCCCTAGAACGCCACTCATCATTTAGTCTCTACAAATTTGTCTTAACATGAAGTATGACAGTTTTCAGCTTTCCAAGAAACAGATTTTCCTTTCATCCTGTGGAAGATGTAAATACATCTCCTTGCATTTTTATGAAAGATTTCTATCAGTCTAATGGTTAATAATGGCAATCTACATTTACAAGCATAAAACAAGAATTTTGATAAAATTCAAAGGTCTAGGAATTAACTGTGCAATCAATTGTGTGAAAAAGAATTCTATCACAAAGGTAAAAATTCGAACTAGATAGCTTTTAAGGTCCCTTCCAACCCAAACTATTCTATGATTATATGAAAAAAAAAAATTATTTATACCTCTGCTTCCACAAAGTCTGAGTATACTGTAACGTGGTTAGTTTGCTTTCTCTAGACTCTCAAAACAGTACTGATTTTCTGAAAGTATAAAATAGCTGTCCACTATTGGTATATAAGTACTTAAAGTGGAATCAGTTGCAGCTGCAATGGGGAATGACAAGATTTTAAATTTGTCTGTTTTTTTGTCCAGACTCTGGGCCAGATCTTCAACCAGAGTCTAAACACCCAGCCGATGTTCCTGCTTGTTTGTATCAATCAAGAAACTGACAGAAACAATAAGTATGAATTCTAACTTCAGTCATATCACAGAAAAGCAATTACTGACACCGACAGTTTTTGGCTTTACACTTCTGGGTTTTCTGCCAAATATGTAATCCCAGGAAATAGCATAATTGGCCACAAAATGTACACATGCCAATTGTATTACCATATGAAAAGTACATTCTTTGTTTACTTATTTCTTGCTTATTAAAGCTAAGCTGTAAACTTAGATACTACAAGACTGTAGTAGCTCTGATAAGTCAAATAAATTACTTGTGCTCTATGTATAATCTCAGTAATTTTTTAGGCACATGTTGTTAAAAAAATTGTTGAAAGTTGGATAACTTTAAATATAGTATATGTCAATATAAAAAGAACACTTTAAAAATGAAACAAAATAAAAATTATTTTTTCCTAAATAACAATGTCATTTGTCTTAGAGGTAATTTTAAATTCTTTTTCTAGGCTATGAGCTGAACAAGAATATTGATATTTTATATTTATATTTTATATATATATATATCTCAGTTTCATTCCCAGAATGTGATTCCACATTTTCCTCATTTATCTGAAGTATACAACACTGCAGCTAAAAAGGTGAAAACTTAGTATAGAACATATATAAGGACATGCCCTTCTTTTTATAGAACTATCTAAAGATGTTAAGAGAATGTACATCCAGGGAAGCAACAAAATAAGTCCAAGTTTCTTTAGACAGCATGAAATACCTTTTCCTGTAATAGATTTTGACAATTTGCATCCTGAAAAATGAACTTGTAGAGGCAGAGGACTTTGTAAGTCCCAAACCCCATTCCTTCTATCTCTCCTGTGGATAGACAAAAAAACAGGGTATTTTCCCTGCTCTCCCATCTTGTTCTTGAGTGCTGCTTCTTTACCTCTGATGAGTCTCACACAAAACATAATGATCTTTCTGCTTCTTTCTAACAGAAATCTCCCCATCTCCCTGTTTGCCTCTTGTCTCCATTGGATATGTGTCCTGCATTGCCAGTTCTTATACTGTAAACTTTGCAGAAAATGAATATTTGGTATACTCTAAGAACTGCTGCTTGGGATATTTTGCATCTGTCATTTTTTATATAGGTGAAATTACAGCAAGTAAATCACTGTGTTGTTGGAAAGTTTGCACACAAAGCAAGTACAGTAGATTATACCGACAAACATGATTCTAGGCAAATCAAAAAATATCCATTGCAATAATTTAGATAGTTTTATTAAGTCAAAACTAAAATTGTGATAAATTGTTCCTGTCTAAAAAAGAGTTTCTTTTGTACTAGAGTATATAACACAAAATGTGCTTGTATATATATACTAATATATTTTACTCTGCACTAACGCAAAATGACTCCAATCATAGAATCGTGAGGCCACAACTGGAATCCTGCATACAGTTCTGGGCTCCCCACTTCAAGAGCGACAGGGAACTACTGGAGAGAGTCCAGTGTAGGGCAACTAAGATGATTAAGGGATTGGAGCACCTCCCTTATGAGGAAAGGCTGAGAGAGCTGGGTCTCTTTAGCCTGGAGAAGAGAAGGCTGAGGGGAGACCTTATTTACATTTACAAGTATCTAAAGGATGGGTTGAAGCATGATGGTTCAGTGGTTTCCAGTGATAGGACGAGGGGCAAAGGGCACAAACTGGAACATGGGAAGTTCCATTCAAATGGGAGGAAAAACTTCTTTACAGTGAGGGTGACAGAGCACTGGATGCAGTCCTGAGTAATGTGCTCTAGGCAATCCTGCTTTAGCAGGGGAGTTGGACTAGATGATCTCTAAAGGTCCCTTCCAACTCTGACAATTCCGTGATTGTGTGACTCAGGCTGGAAAAGACCCTTGGGATCATCGAGTCCAACCATCAACCCTACTCTACAAAGTTCTCCCCTACACCCTATCCCCCAACACCACATCTAAACAACTCTTAATCCGATTGCCCGTTGATCACTTCGATCCTATTAGTAGTGGACTTTTGACTTGCAAACAAAGTGCTTCAGCTTCAGCAGCAATAGTGATATTTACGTTATTTGTAAAAAGCATTTTTAGTACATGTTAATCAAATCCTCTTCTCTGATGTTCAGAAAGGAAGGATTAATAACATGAAGAAAGATAACGGAGAAAAGACAAATAGTTGATGAAGCAATTTATTTAAATAAAGGATCATACTACTCATATTAATTTACTTATTACAAGTTAACTACTTCATTCATATTTTCAATGTTGCTTTAACTTTAATATAGTCGTCATGCTCAAGACTAAGTATTAATAGAAAGACATTCAAATAAAATTACCATGTAGACCAGTTACTTTTTCACCAGCATATTACAATATTTGAATAAACATAATTAAATAATAACCACTTAAACAGACTGGCATCTATTATCTGATGTGCTGGTGATAAATGTCTTTCCATACAACTCAGTCTTTTCTACTATTCATTCTCACTTGGAAAACAGCAGGAGTGAAAGCAGTCATAAGTAAACTTTTGATCTCACCACACTATTTCAGCTGGAAAAAGACCTGTTCCAGAGGAGGAACAAAAGTCTTTCCAATTTGATAAGAAGTCAATAGCATTTTGAATTTAAAGCAGGAAGTCAACATCCCATCATCAAGCTGTTCTGTTCATTTTATTAAATGATTTAAAAGATTAGTGCCTCATCCCAAGGTTTTATCATATCATTTATCTCAAATGCTGAAAGAAACGCAGGCATATATGATTTAATCTGTTTCCTTGGAGACATACAGCATTAAAGCAGGGCTAGTTACAGGAAGAGTTGTCCATTTGAGGAATCCCTTCTTATCTCAAAGTTGCTAGCTCTATTACTCTAGCCTAAATTTCTCTGCTCCCAGCACCTGTGCTTCCAGGGAAGGGCAGGATGGGAGGGAATTGTTCTTTAGCAATAAATACTCTAGTGGCAACGCAGTATGTAAGAGAGATAGCATAACTCTGATTTAACTCTCATAACTCTGACCAGCATTCGTCTATTACTCTGTTCCCACAGCTGTGACACCATTGGTATTAGTGAGACTTGGTGAAATGAGTCCTACAACTGGATGCTGAGATGGAGGTCTATAGGATGTTCAGGAGGGGTAGGCAGGTCAGGTGAGGTGGAGGAGTTGCATCATATATAAGGGAGAGGTTTGACTTTATGCACCTTACTGTTAGGGATGATATGGTTTCCACCCCCAGAGGATTAGGGGATGGAAAATAAAATAGATTTTGTTGTGGGTGTCTACTATTGATCCCCCAGCCAGGATGACAGCACTCATGAGTTATTCTATAGGCAATTAGGAATATCTACATTGGTAGCCCTTGTCCTTATGGGAGATTTCAACTTCCCGGACATCTATTGGGAATACCAGACTACTGTGACAAGCACGTCTGGGAAATTCCTGAAGTACATGGAAGAGAATTTCTCACCACAAGTACTCAGCAAGCCAAGTAGGAAAGGTCGTAGACTTGTTGTTTGTGAATAGAAAAGGACTAATGGGAGATGTGGTTAGGTGGCTGTCTTGGCCACAGTGATCACAAACTGGCTGAGTTTTAAATTTTTTGTGTAATGAGAAAAAAGATCAGCAGAGTTGCAACCCGGAATTTCAAGAGAGCAAAATTTAAGCTATTCAGGAAGCTAGTTAGCAGTGACCCCTGGGAATCTGCTTTTGGGAGCTTATATGTATGTCCATGAGAGGCAGAAAAAAATAATCATATGATCTCTGGAAGCAAGGTCACGCTTCACAGAAAGATTACAAGAGCTGCTATTCACATGTGTAGAGAGAAACCATGAAAGGCCAACACTCAAGTGGAGTTGAAACTTGCCAGTGTTGTGTCAAACAAAAAAGGCTTTCTAAAATATGTATTTTATGTAAAATAGCAACAAGAGGACTAAGGCAAACATTGGACCAATACTTGATGAAGACAGTCATCTGAGAGTAGGGATAAAGAAAATGTGGAGATATTTAATGCTTTTTTGCCACAGACTTGCAGAGGGATCTGAACAGATTGGAGCATTGGGCAATCATCAATGGCATGAAACTTAACAAGAAAAAATGCTGGATTCTGCACCTGTCATGAAGTAATGCTGGACACAAGTATAGATTGGGAGGGGAGTGGCTGGAGAGCAGCCCCACAGAAAGGGTGTACTGGTCAACAGCAGGCTCAGTATGAGTCAGCAGTGTGCCCTGGCAGCCAAGAGGGCAAACTGCATCCCGGGCTGCATCAAACCCAGCATAACCAGCCAGTCAAAAAAGGTGATTATCCCTCTATATTCAGTTGGTGCAGCCTCACCTTGAATACTGTGTGCAGTTCTGGGCCCCACAATTTAAAAAAGATACTTGTATGCATCCAGAGGAGGGCGATACAGTGGTGAAAGGGCTGGAAGGCCTTGTCCTGGTCTTGTCTAGTTTGGAGAAAAGCAGGGTGAGGGGTGACCTCATTGCTCTCTATAGCTTCCTGAGGGGAAGAGGAAAGGGAAGTGCTGGTCTCTTCTCCCTGGTTTCCAGTGACAAGACACATGGGAACAGTTGAAAGCTGCATCAAAGGAGGTTCAGACTGGATATTAGGAAACATTTCTTTACAGAGGGGATGGTCAAACGCTGGAACAGGCTTCCTAGAGAGGTGGTCAATGCCCAATGTCTGACAGTATTTAAGAGGCAATTGAACAATATAGGAGAAATAAAAAAGGAGAAAAAGCATATTAATATGCCTTTAAATTATGCTTTAACTTTTGTTCAGCCATAAAGGGGTCAGGCAATTGGACTAGATGATTGCAGGTCACTTCCAACTGGAACTATTTTAGTCTAGTCCAGTCTAGCGTAGCCTAGTATACTCTATATAGAAAACCTGGAATACCAGTCTCAGCACAGAAAATACAACATAAAGCCATCCTTTATCCTCATCTCCCAAGTACTACTGATTGGCATGTAAAAATATTTAGAATGCAAATCAAAGTTATTTTAATACTTAAAATAACAGAAGAATTAGCTCTATTGATCAACAATTCTTTTAACTGATAATTTATTATTTTGCAATAAAAGACTGGAAAGACAATGTGATCTAAAGCTTTATAGGCAGTACAATGGTAGCTACTCAGTAACTAGCCCTAAACTCAGGTCCAAAAATTAGATGATGTACTGAGGATAAAAAATAGCAGTATCTATCAGGCAAATACGTGCAATGTCTAAAATGTAATAAAAAATATTCAAGATAACATTCAATGTGCAAAATACACTGCTCAAACTATGTGTAGGGAATCAGTAAAGACATAAAATATGTTTGTATTTTATTACAAACCGTTTGTGTTACTCATCCCAATGAATGAATAAGTTAATTACACAAAAAGTATTTCCATTATCCTGCTTAATTTTAGTTTCAGCTCTGGATGGAGCCTCCCTACTTACTGTCAAATATAAGCATTATGAATATACACAAAACAAACGAAAAAAAAAAGGTAATAAACTGTTGGTATGAAGCATATCTAAGTTTCAGATAATACTATATTATGTCACTTTCCCAGAATCACTTGACTTTATAGTGGCCTATTATCTTTGCAAGCTTCCTTACTTCACCCGGTACTTGACTTCCAAAACACCAATTTGGAGATGACTGTTTAATTCCAGAGGAAGCGTCACCCGGATGTAAACAGACAGGCAACATAGTGCTGATCTAGGTTTAGAAAAACTGGTGTACCTAATTTCAGTTCAGGTCCTCTGTAATTTTAAAACCATAAATAACATTGCATCTTTACAATTGTTTGAAAAGAAGTACCAGATGCAGTATTGTGGACGCTGGTGTGAAACCTCTGTGTCTCTGTATTATGTGTGAATGTGGTTTTCCTGGATGAGCAGTGACTCAGGGGGCAATATGAGTAAAAGGGCTGATCCTGTCAAAATGGAAAAGGTTCTGCTCACTTCACCTCAGCTGCAAGTCCTCCCTCTGCTCCAAGCTGTGCACTTTTGCTTCTACCTTTGTGCTAGCACAATCATCTTGAGGAAGATTCGTTTGGGAAAGTATCGCCCAAGACTTCTTTCTCCTTCCTCCTGTATGAGCATTTGATTATTACACACAAAGTTAGTATGTAGTGTCACCTTTTATGTTTCATAAGGCATTGTAAAAGGGGTCCAGACTATAACATTTTGCTATGCTTCCTATGGAGTATCTGTTTACTGAGAATTCTTCCTGTGGAGGCACTTACACACAGAGTTGTGGACTACATCCTCTCACTGTGCTCGTGATAGCAAGTATCTTTTACACCTAAAGATTGCAAGACTTTTTGGAAGTCTATGGGTGTTCCTTTTTTTTTCCTCTGTTAATCATGAAATATGTATAAGGCCCCAGCTTTGGCATGTTTCCTCCTTACAGATAGCAGATTATAACCAAGATTTAAACCCCAATGAGAAGAACAGCATCAGAAAACATTATTTCCACATTCAAATTTTAAGTAAAATTTTATCTTCCTGAGCTGTGCCAGTGTATTCAAAAGATACTCAAAATAAGGTGTTTCCTTCTGAACACACCGATAAAAATTTGTACATTGCAGTGCATCTATTCATTGAGGTGCTTAAGCATATATGAAATCAAGAATGTTATTTATGTATTAGGCAGCATTAGCTTCCCAGTACTGTAACAATGTGGTAACACGACATCTCAGACAGCCTGTATTGTTCAGTAATATTTGGAGAACATCTGCTGTAGAAACACAACCATGTCTTGCATCTGCTATTTTTTTCATGTCTGTATCAGTTATTTATGTTATGAAGTCCTCTGGAGTGATTGCATTGCAGTTACCATAAGAAATAAAGCAATTGACTGATTGATTCAGCTTATCCTTACTAGACAAATCAGGATGTGCTAAAGGTACTGCTCCCAGGCTGAAATCCTGCCAGACTTTTAAGGGGTTCTATTCATTTCACATACCTAACTCATTTGATAACTCAAATTATCATTGTATTTTTAGATAGCCAAATTGTTTCCTATTTTCTAGCAATTAACAGTGGCTGTTAAAAAATAGGCGGGAAAATTGATATTGCCTGATGAAAGCAAGGGAGGATTTTTGGCACAGAGAACCTTTCATCAAACTATAATCTTGCCAGTTATACAGGACTAGACAAAGGAAGAAGAGTAATAAAGAGGTTGGGAATTAAATATTTATTTTAAACTACACAAAATTGATAAATATTTGTGCCACAGGAGAGTATAAGAAGAGTTTTATTTTTCTGTCCTGAGTACTTAACATGTACTTTAAATGTTATAAATAGGACTTTGTAAAAATGATCATTCTACAAGATGGAATGGTATCTCAGGTGCTTATTAGTATTGCATTATTCATTTATTAGTATTGCATTATTCACCTCAGCTTCTGAAGAAAAAAAAAGGTGAACAAGAAGATTTCAAGAAATGTAACAAATTAATTTTCAGGAAATTAACACGTTCATCATCTTTAAGAAGGGGTTCTTTGTTGCTAGTACTATGAAATATAACTTTAAATTTGCAGGCAGAACACACAGTGAATAAGAAAAAATCATGATACTCATGAAGAAAATAGTTATATATGAACAAAATGCAAGAAAGTCTAAAACTGAAAGTTAATGAGTATTCAAATTTAATATGATAAAAAGTGGTGACTCTAAAGAATAGACAACAGAAGATATTCACATTCATATATCTTCTACACACATATTTCTCCTAAGTGATGGCTTTGACATGATTCACTCTGCTAAGCACAAGGGTGGGATTTGTCTCACTTAGCTTAGACACGTTGATGTAAATGTGTATATTCTATCTAGTGACCTCATGCTCTCTTCCTAGCCAATAGAGAAAAAGAAAAATAGGCACTTTCAGAGAGCAATTCATCTTATCCCAACACAGGTTCCTAAACAGATCAGGCAAATTGAACTGCAGAATTGCCTCCTACTCACTGTCAAGTACATGAAGCATCCTCTGTGACTACCTTGGACATGCAAACATCCACATTTAGCTAAGCTGAATCCCACACAAGGAGACACAAGCAAGGCTGGGGTGGGGGAAGGAACAAGGAAAGTGGGGACTGTTAACAAATCCATCTTCCATGCCTTTTTTCTGCACCAATCCTGAACAAAAAAACAATTGGAAAGACACATTAGCAGTGGTTTATATGTAGAGTCAACCTAAATAATTTCCATTATCATTTTTCACAGTAGTCAATATGGAGCCAACGGTGGATATTGTAGCAAAACAATTCTGTTCTGCATATGAATATTATCATAAGGTCTTGATTTATCTCAGAAAATGTCCCTGCTGCCAACCACAGTAATATACTTTCTATCCTAAAAGTAGCTGTATCAAATCCCTTTAATAAAGTATTTTCATTCATGTGTTCTACAGACAATAAATTTAAAAATTTAAGAACTGTGACACAAAAACAATGCAGGCTACTCACAAGAGGAGCTTACTCTAGAAACCTTTCTTTCTTGGAAATCTATGTGTTCATCATCCCCTGTAGCTTGATGCCCCTCTGCTTTCTAAGTTTATTTTACTTTGTATATTGGATTTTTTGTTACTACTCTTACCTCAGAACTGTTGAATTTATGAAAACTTCTCATGTTAGGATGGAGAAAGAGCCAGGTTTTATTAGGTATGTTATCCACTTGACTTGGAAGAAAATAATGTAATCAAAAAAACTGAATAACTTAACGTCACTATTTATCAAAAACATGAGCACATTATCACAATTAGAATTCTCAGTCATTTATTGGCTTTTCAAAAGGCATTAAGTATCCAGCTTTTATGTGTATTTGGTATTTGATGCCAATTTTTTTTCATTCTGGAAACAGCTGTAGGAAGAGAACTAAATCCATAATGCCTATATGAAGATAAGTAAGCGTATGTGAAAGTGTCATTTCTACAACTCAAATGGAGAGTGAGCGATTATCTGATTTTTTCAATTTGGAGCATTCTGTTTTGTTCTTTCAGACAGGAAAAAGAAAAGATATTGTTTTAAAAAGGTAAATATGAGTAGATCTTTCTAATTATCCAAAAATCTGCACTGGAATTCTGAACTAGGTCTCATTATAACATACTAGAATTTTGAAGGGTAGGAGAAGCGGTTTTTAGGAAGGAGACTTTTAGTTCTTCCATAATCTTTCCATTTTTATGTATCTCCTGGAACAAAATTTTCTTCAAAAAGACAACAAATTGGGGAAACCATACTACCATGACTTGCAAAAAGACAATATGTGATAGGAACTTAACTATAGCCATAATACTAGTGCATCCACTTCAGCTAATTCTGTGCAAATGAAGTATTATATCTGGGGGAAAAAGACAACAAAAAATCCACAACAAAACAATCAAACAAAAAATCCAAAAAGCCTCCAAAACCCCCAACTAAACAAAACACCAGAGTACGTTCATGCCCATAAAGCTGTGACGGTGGGAGACAGCTCAATTATACAGCAGCAAGATATTCTCTCCAGGCTTATCCTAATATATTCTGACTACCTCTAGTATGTTTTATATAGGTCCCTGGCAGAAGACAATGTTCTGATTTCTATTTATTTTATAAACTTTTTTAACAAAGCTCTCACATAAAGATATACATTTAGAATAAAAAATCCATAAATCCTGTAGTTTACTAGGGGATGGATAGAATCAGACTATTTTTATCAGGATGTAACAGCCCTGTAATACTTCCCTTTCCATTAACACTATATATACCTCACAACATGGCTCCAGCTGCTGGCAACTTTTTACAGCTCAGCTGTTGACCAGCTCCCTGTTGCTTAACTGATGACTGCTGATCACCAGTAGCGATCTTTCACTACTGAGGGATCAAAGAAACTTCCGTTTATTCCCTGTCATTAAATCTTAATTTGTACTGATCATAGACATTCAGATCCTTTCATTAGGTTTGCAAAATTCTTTCCACTTTTTCTGTGTTACTAGTGAGCCTTGAAGGACATTCCCTGAACAACTAACATTATTTTCCCTTTCAAAACACTTAGCAATTCAGTACATTAAAGTGAAAAGTGTCCTGAAAAGAGATTACTCTGATACCATTCATTTCCTGCATTTTAGTTCTTAGAGGAGCATCTCCTCCAAGAAGCAACTTTCTATACTCTACTTTATCAGGTATCCTAAATACACTCAAAATTTATTCATTTCAGTTATGACTTCTTGGAAGAAAATATGAGTGCATGTATAATACTTCATTACAATATTGATTTGCAACAACTTCATTCGACCATAGAGAGAGAAAGTAATCTGATCTGCTCTTATCTGTTTACTGCCTCAGGCAGCATGCATAGAAGAATTAGATTCCCAGACCACTTTCGTGATATCCTTAAAGGCAGACAAGGCTTAAAGATAATATTTTGCTTTCTTCAAAGAATTTCAATTGGACAGGAAACCTTTTCTTAAAATAGATATTCTATCTAATGGTAATTCTTTAAGGATTTCTACCAACACTGCATAGCAATTTAGAAAGGAACATGTAGAATTCAGATTTATGCAATATGTGTAGGACTTATCCAGAATATAGCTGAAGACTGAGATCCAAATGTTACCTTGATTGAATAGCATGAAACTTTTAAAGACCAGAGTCTTCTCATCTCAGAAGACAGATGTCGTTTCAACAGGCAGAGGACATTATTGCTTGTCACAAAGATGTTACTTCAGGTGCAATTCCAGTTCCAGTAAAATACAGGATAACTTCACAGAGGATAATGCAGTGTTTAGATATTTGCCACCCAAACATTCTACTGTGAGTATTCTTTTTTCCTTCCAATGAGTATAATCTATACATACAACTGAGACTGAGAATATTGGTCTGTATTGTCACAGGCTCCCATATGTTGTGTGGGCGTCTATTTTTGTCAGTTAGGTTGACGGTTGGACAAGATGATCTTTAAGGTCCCTTCCAACCTGGAAGATTCTGTGATTCTGTGAACTGATAATGCTAGAAGAGCTTTACTACGATAATCTGAGCTTCGTTTCTCTATAATGCAAATCATAACACTTCCATGAAATAGATACCATTAAAAGAAAAAACAAAAAAAGCCTAATGTTGATTAAAAAAATTGCCACTGAAGGATTTTTAGCATTAATAATAACCCTCATTCATGATTCATTTAATGTTGCCAAAAGGGATGCCTGTGACACCTGTAAATTAAAGAATGTACTGATAAGGATAAAATTAGCATTTGTCAGCCTTGAACCTCAATATAAATGATGCAATTAACAACAGTATAGAAGTGTTTTGTAGCACTGTTATGGCATAGCCAGAGAGAAGTTCTATTACGTGAGTTTGTAAGCCATGTGAACTCCAAAGGAGAAAAGACATGTAGTTGTATATAGGAAACCTCAATTGGAA